>JAGFNK010000149.1:0-111009 GCA_025769875.1 Russula earlei | reverse complement strand
AGTGAGTTTTTTGAAGTTGGACTTGGCAGCGTCCACTTGCATCCGATCAGGGTGATGGGACCTGTGTTCCGAAGGGGGGTGTGTGGTTTTTCTTTAAGTTTCTCTCTGATGGTGATGAAGCAGCGATGTTGTCTCCTGGCTTCCTCCTTCCATTCTTGAAGGGTGGTAGGCCAGACGTCCCTGTTTAGGATTGCGCGGTAGAGTCCGATTTTTAGGCCATTTTTGAAGCTTTCGATGGCGATTACGTCCGTTTCTGGCCACCCTGTCTTATTTAACAGTTGTTTCGAAGGTGGAAATGTAATCATCGAGGGATTCTTTCATTGTATGTTTGGCGAGAGCCGCTTGGGCATCCTCTTTCTCCGCAGTGTTAGTGAACTTGAACATAAAGTCTGTAACAAAGTCATTCCACAATATTTCATTCATTCTGTTGATGGGGTTCTGAGCTCTGTTTACTTTTTCTCTGAGTGCGGTTGCTTGTGAATTGACCCATTCTTCAACCTTTTCTCCTTGAATATAGGAGAGAGCCAGCATCGTTCGTTTAAAAGGGGAGATCATTACTGCCTTGTCATCATTGAGGCCCCAGAATAGGTTGAATTCCATGATGAATCTCTTTGTTTTGTTCCTTTCTCCTGTGAAGGCAGTGGGCTCTTTACCGCTGAGGGACCCATTAGTGCCTTGTGGTGTGGGAGCAGCTGCTTGAGGGGGTGGAACAATGGCTGGGGGGGCCTGGACAGCAATCTGAGGGGCCTGAGCGGCCATCTGGGGAGCCTGAGCGGCTATCTGGGGAGCCTGAGCGGCTATCTGGGGAGCCTGAGCGGCTATCTGGGGGGGTTGTACAGCGACTTGGGGTTGGGCTGCCATATCAGGTTCTGGGAGGTTCTGTGGGTCAATTTCTAAGGTTTCAACAGGTTCTTGGTTTTCAGGGGGGTCCTCTGGTTCTAGTGCAGGGGATTCAAAGGGTGTCTGAGTTTCAATGGTGTTTTGTTGTTCCGGGGGGTTGCCTTCTGTGGAAGAGGTTTCTGATTCTGACGGTGGTTCGTAGAGAGGGTCGTTTTCTCTCCAGTAGCCTAATCCAAGACTGTTTCTGAGGAGTTCTAGGTCTAGATGAGTGTAGAGTTGTCCTCTCCTAAGTCATAATTCGAACCAACGGTTGTTGATGAATTCGACTGGTAGTTCTTCGTCGTTTTCAGTGGTGATGTAACAGAGGAAGGTGTGAAAGCTGTCCCAAGTGGCAGCTCCTACGACGTGTTCAGGAAGGTCTGGGGATGGTCTAGGTTGGACGCGGACCCAACGATTCGATGGTAGTTCGAGGTTGATCTCCAGAATGGAGTAAGGAAGCTTAGCTTGTGTACGGCGTCGCGGCCGTAAGAGCGTTAGCTCAAGGTTCAGTGGGGCCAAGTCCCTGTGACTTGGTTCAAGGGTTCAGTGGGGCCGGCTCAAGGAGACCGGTTCAATGGTTTAGCGTCTCAAGGCTGAGTCAGACAATGACTCAGTCCGCAGACAGAGTCGATCTCCTGGTTTCACAGAAGAGGAAGGCGATGAGAGAGAGGCAGAGGAGGAAGAGGAACACAAGGGTTCCTTGAGGTGTGCTCAGGTCAAGCAAGGTGTAGGCCAGCACAACAAGCAAGTTGTGATTGAGAGAGTGTACAAGGCAAGGGATGCGACAGAAATGGGACAAAGCTAAGCTTGGGGCATTCCCCAGCTTCTACAGGCGCTTAAATACTGTGTGTGGCGAGGCTGTACAGTACCATAAGCAGAACAATAGATAAAGGTAGACCAATAGCAAAAGTAACTCGACAATGGGTGAAACACAATAGGTGAAACACAATAGATGAAACAATAGGGGATCACCATCAAGGGATGAAACAGTAACCACGGAGACAAGGATAACAAAGAAGAACGATAATGGACGAACCGACAAAGGGGTAGTTTACAACAACTCGGTCCCTTCGTCATCAAGGAAAGGCACATCATAGTGGCGCGAGTTGGCCTTTGAGGTAGTTTTCATGGCTCCTGCAGAAGGGGCATTTCTGCTGTTTGGCGGGGATGTACTGGTACTCATTTGCTATGATGTTTGTTCTTAGTTCTGGGTGTGTTTAGATGTCGACTTGTTTTGTCTAGAGACGCTCAGGTCTCATAATCTGTAGCGAATACTCAGTCTTATTGTAGAAGACTATATTAAGGAGTGTTCTAACCTGTAGCGAATACTAAAGGAGTAATTAGTTACGTGTGTGAAGTAAATGAGTGTGTGACTGACCTCAGTCTTATTGTAGAAGACTGAGGGACGAGAAAATTCCGTAAAAACGAACTATATACATTTGCGCTTGTTTGTCACGCGCCACGTGAGCACATGACTGACTCGTCACGCTGTGGCTGGCCACAACTCCAACATCTTGCCTACACTCCATCAGAAGAGCCAGTAGCCAATGTATTGAAAAAGGGTCCCAGCTGCGAGAAGCACAAAGGTCTCGCGATGGAAATGGGAGAGAACGCGCGCCACTCGGGCTGAGGGGGCGTGTTGGACGTGCAGCCGCTAAGTGCCGCGCGAACGGACAATCCGGACCGTACGTGTAAATGATTCGAATTTAGTTATCGTTCGTTTTCCCTCAGTCTTTTACACACAAGACTGAGGTCAGTACTACACCTTCCTTTACATTCCTTTATAGCTAATACTGTACATAGCCCTTATTCCATAGGTTAGCATACTAACCTGAAGTCAGTCTTTTACACACAAGACTGAGCCCTTATTCCATAGCTCCAACAAATCATTCACCCGGCTCTGTCAAAAGGAACTCTCCACCTTTGAATACTTTGCCATACAGGGATTCTGAGACACTGGCACTGGCATGGCACGGTCGCGGCTCCTTCAGTGCATCATGCCTGGGCTTTTCTCCCAAGACGGTGGCGAGCGCGTGATGAAGCTCCATGGAAGCACACTCACGGTAGACTGATGGAATATTTTTGGGTTCATAAGCCATTTACGGCAGAGAGTCCCCACGGGTGAGACTATGTTTCTCCCAGCTTCGACTGCTGAGGTTCGAGTCTTCAAGTTTGCGGCCTCAGCGTTCTGCCCCATGGTGGTTATTATCTCACAAACTTGACCTTGCACGAGGCCTGGGACCTTGCTAACAATCACTGGCACGGATTAACGAGCGCGGCGCAACCTAGATCCCGTGTGCAGTCCTGATGGGGGTTCCTTATACGTGATCCGAGGTTCCATCCGACCCAGGGATACTGTGGCTAATACTGTTTTTCTCGTGTCTTCATCTTTGCCATTAACGCACAGCGTGCCGTGCTGCGCATGTGCGACGTATGGTCTTCAGATGGCCCTTGGCTTCTGCCAGTGGAAGAAGATAGGTGTTTGGCAAAGAAGGCAGCGTCACGCCTTATTGGCAGGCACCGCGGCAGAAGCCGCAGATGCCGCAGAGGCGCGGAGTTTACGTCTGCATGGTCAAAGACTTGAAATGGCCCATCCATGTAGCCGTTTCAAGCATCTTGTTTTCGGTGTCCATGCGCTGAGTTTTTATTATCGATATCGTTGGCGCCGACCCCGATCATTATGGGGGGCTTCGATTGACGTAAAGCACTTCAGGATATGGGAAACCTGAGCCAAGTGGATCATAGGGGATGCTCCATGAAGACTCGGCAGCAGAGCTTCTCAGAAACCTTACTGCACTTGCGATCTCGACGTAGGTTCAATCTTTAAAATTCTGTATAGCACCGCTGATATTCAACAACTATAATAGAAGAATAAGTCAAGTCGTCACCGGCATGTCGAAGTCACCACAAGCATGTAATGTACGCGAGACATGGAATGTCGTATTGAACAGAGTGGTCGTCATCATCGACACAGGAGGGTGATAGGCGAGCCTTATGAAGTACGGTCCGAAACTTGCGTAGGGCGAGCACCACGCAGTTTGTCATGGCATTGACGCGTCGCCTCAAGAGGACAAGAAGGCCACGCCGTTTCGGTACAGCATGTACAGAAATTCCATCGGTGCTCGTACTTGACCCTTCAATAGCCTCCGCGAAGATAACCAGAACCTGGTCCTCGAGAATGTGGTGATGCTTCACACTGCCGTCAAAGGATGGCGCCTCGTTATCCAGCAGTCCCTGAAACACAGCGACGGCATCTGCGGAGAATGGGGAAGGATATGATTCCACCGAAGTCGAAGTCGATAGAGTGAAAGACGATTGTTCTGTGTCGAGCGAGCTGCGAGAGCGGCAGCAGCTGGTTGGGTCATGATGTCTGTTCGTCGCCGTCGTGCTGCGCGAAAAGCGCGAGAAAAGGTCCCATAGAGGAACGGAAGCCTGTGAACCGTCAATTTGACTCCTGGTGATACTCTTATCATAACGGCGGCGACGAAAAGAGCGGTAGCATGAGTGTCGGGAAGATGCCGTGCCAGGTGGATGTGAAGGCCCGTGATCAGGGGCGTCGGTCCAGGAGCCCGAGCCTTCGCCGTCGTCTCGTGCATCCATTTTGGAGTATGGGTTGTGAGCATTCGGAAGAGGACCGCTCCGCCAACTGGGTATCGTGCCCAGCGTTGATAAGCTGCGCACGCTGGCTCCGACTCGGAGCCGACCCATGAAACGAGGGATGGTGGAGCTGGAACGTGAAGGACGAAGGTAAGTTTCATGTTCCAAGGCGAGCATGTCTACTGATTTTTCGTCTCCATGGCTATCGTGCAACTTAAGCTGAGACGTTGCGATTCCAGCACCTGTGTTGCAATACCCTACATTTAGCTACGCGTTCCACTAGAAGCAGCCCGTACAACACGCACTGAAGTCGTCCCCGCTCTCCTGCACAGTAATCTGCTCCGAGAAAGCAAAAGGTTGCTGAACCGAAGCAGGCAGATCATTCCGTGACACGTTATAGTTTGCATGTATTGAGCTGGTCATTTCGTTATTACATCTGGAAGGGGTCATTATCGACATAAATTTGAAGGGGGATGTGTGAAACCCTTCACCCTCAGAGGACAAGCATATAGATATATAAGAGAAAAAAGGAGTGACAGCGCGGCCAGTGCGGGCGGGCGGGCGGAACGATATTATATTGGCTTAAGTTGTCCAAACCAAAATTTGACGCCGTTGAGAAAAACGCGGGATCCGATGTCGGCTACCGATACGGACCACAGCTCCAATCGCTTTTAGAATAAAAGCCCTGTATACGCCGTTCTATAAGCATCAGTCTCTTTTCCTTCGCTTTTGCAAAGACGCTTCATTTCCGACTCGAAGGTGAGGTGGAACTTCCTGCAAAAATCGTTTCTCGCACGGCCAGGTAATATATGATATTTTGCTTACATATTGAATTAATGTGGGAGATGAAAGGTGACAACAGAAGAAAGAGCATCTGGAATTTGAACGTTGAACGTTGAACGCCAATCGGATTTGGGCTTGTACAATTCTTGGTGTCCTAACAACCGAATTGGCTTCTCGGTGGGTACTTCGCGCCCTTCCCTTCTACTGTAACCCTTAGTTCGATTAGTGATCGTATGAAGAACGCCGTTAGCCTATACTGTATACAGCAGAGATGCGGAGTGTTGGACGCCAAATGATTCCGATCTAAGTTTGACTACTGTGTAAATCAAACACCAAGTTGCATAGATTTCAAGTCACACCAACGTCTCCCTTGTTTTGCAATCCACAAAGACGAGAGGTTCAAGTCTACTGTCTACTGCCAGTGAGATAACGCTAACTCAAAAATTGTGCTATCAGTTCCGTCATCATGGATGGAGGCGAATTCAAGTTGGTCAAGCCATTAGCGGGGCTTTCGTCGAGGTTCGCTCGTCTCCGATATACGTGGTGCACTAGAAACGTACCTGTGGCATAGATTAAATCGGTGCGTTCGTTCAACAACGCCTTCCCAAGGCGGTTTCGGGTGCTGTGTGAAATGGGAGGCATGAATGCCTGTGGTTTTTGGTTCGGTCTTGACGAGCTGCGCGCTACCAGAAAGTTTCTCACGTCACGGTATTTGTGGTTGTTATTTATACCAAATCTCGCTCCTTTCTCCAGGTCACCATCTCTTTCCTCCTCTAGCCTCATCTTCATAAGCTCACATAAAGATGTATGGGCTTGACTTCCTGGAAGATCTAATTTCAGGGGAGTTTTTTACTTCCAGGACACATACTCCGAGTTAGATGGTGTGCTACTAGGGTTTGGGATGGGATGGATGCCAGGGCACGTTGTGAGACAACAAACAATGCAGTAAAGTCGAAGGGGAGAGTCATGCATTATTGGCTCTAAAAGTTGGTCAAGGTACTCTCTGGCTCAATCTCATGAAAAAATAGAGTTACCTGGTTGTGGCCGTATGATTATGGGTGTTGTTGCTTTTGTTGCCCCCTCGTCGCGTAACCGTGCACGATCACGTGGACTGACTTCGAGGCGAGTAGCGTACGTTTATTCCTCATCCATCATGATCTACAGGCTGTACAGGTGTGTTTCTTGTTCGTGTCCAACGGTTCCACTGAGGGATAGCCGCATTTCTTCACCTCAACATCTACATCTGCATTGAACGCCACCGGACGAATCACACCTCTGTTTGATCTTGCACAGCTTGAAACAAGTTACGTGTCGCCGACGATGGCGCATCTGGTATACAGTTCTGCCCCCGAACGAGTGGCAATATAGAATGACTCACGGCCGCCTTCTGTGACCACGAGTACCTTCACGTGGGGTAATATTTGGACCGATTTACCATGCCTGGATGAGTATGTTGCGATGCGTGTCAAATTGAGCGTCCTAGGCTGACTTGAATTTCCTTCCGGTGACTTATGATTTTCGCGCTATGTGCATCTCTCTGTGACACTGCAGATAACACTGTTCAGCACATCCGGGCCCACATACATGAGAGCCCCGAATGTGAGACCATTGCCGGTGTGGCTGGAATGTCAGGGTCCCACTGGCACAGCAACCTTACTCCCAACATCCCTCTCTCTGGATCGATAATGTGCTTTGCAATACCGGGTGACAGCCAGTACTTACTACTGGCTCTTTCTTAACGAAGATTGTCAAACATGTCAACGCCCCAGGTAAGGTCACCCCAACAGCCGTTAACTCATGCTGTCTAACACTCTGTCATACGAAGCCCCTTGTCAGAGCTAGCGACATCCTTGTAGACGGGTTTATTTCTCACACGTTTTCCCCCGAAGACGCGGACAGGTTCTTCACACTCTTGCTTAGAACACCGAACTTCCTGCGACACAAAAACATATCATACTCGCAAGGGGTATGGTATATAATGCCCAATGTGCATTCTATTCAGCCGGGGTCGCTGGGAGTTCCGGCACAGACTTCACCGCTGCCGCTGGACTACAGCGTTAGGACAACCCAAGGGACAGTCGTGCCACAACGACGATGGATCCCAGCAGTGGAAGTCGATTTTCGCAGGCACGTAGAAGGCGCCACGCTTCAACCCCCAATTTTCTTCCTCAACCGCAATGGTGAGATTGGTTTCTGGTTACCTGACATCCTCCAAGGCCGCTATCGAGATCACCTTCACAATGGGGATAGAGAAGCACCACTCGGGGGAAGGTCGACGATTCACATCCGCATCAACGTGAGCTTTTATTTCATATTTTTGCTCGTTCGCGTTTGTCGACGCCGTTCACAGTGGCCTGGCTATGTCAACTGGAAGCGTCAGATACCGGGTCGAGACGAGACTCACGCTCGAAGCCCTATCATCATTGCCCGCTTCGTGAAGCATGTCGGTGCTTCGGTTGACAGGTTCTTTAATGTGAGCCTCTGTTCTCTTCTATTGTTACCGCCATCGATGGGCCCGAACCTCCCAGCAATGCGTGGCCAATGACCCTGTGGCCATCCACAGATGGGGAATCGGGACGCATGGCATTACGCAAGGCCACGTCAAGGTCATCGGTGCAGTGCACGTCTCCGCCGGCAGCTGGATGCCGATCATCCAGCTGACGGGGTATGTGCTTTAGGGTCGTGCCTATTTGATATATCTATATCTCCGACGTTCGCGATCACTTAGTTGGAATTGTACAGCACACACATAATACCGTACCGTGACATTCTGCAAGATTTAGATCCAAATAACATGACCAGAGTTAGACCCAGACATGCTGAATGAGTGCGCTATGCTGTGTTCATCAGGGAACTGTGTGTAACTAGCAATTCGATATCTCGTAATACAAGTGTTGCGCAGCATAGAGCGCAGCTAACAGGCCAAGCAACCCACCTTAGAGGTTGTGCTAATGCTCAAGTGATATTGGGGTGTAGAGCGATATGTATACTCGTCTACAAGTATGGTATTTATACCTCTATGACCCAGGGCTGTTCCTAAGTCCAAAAGAGGTGACTACAGGTGTCCACTATATCGCGCATTAAGTGACGCGTGATGTGGAAACGTTCTAGACGCAGCATAAGGCTGCATCTTGTGATAGATAGCGTAGTATGCGTAACCCTATTGCCATAAGCGCATATACTAAAGTTCTGTCTAACACGTAACATCTATGAGCAGATCTTGAACCTTGTATGAAGGTCTTCGCCTTCTTTGATCCGTTCAGGTTCCAGTTCAACAACAAGTGCCACATCTAACTCATCCTTGCCTCGTACCAAGCCCTGATCAATGGGCGTCGGCGTCGATCGAGTGTCTGTGAGCTGGTCCAGACCGGAAAATAGCAAATTGTTCCATTTGACGCTCATACAGGAAGTGGGGAGCGGAAATGTGTGGTGGAGCCACCAAAGATGAAACCGGAATAAAAGGAACTCCGTCCTCCCCAGATGGTGGCATCGCAACGTCTGTGATGGTGGCGACTACACCGTGGCACCCTTGGCTGCTCCGAGTCGTCTACGAGCAGCAGCCCGGCCATCGCGGCCGCCTGACCCTCGGTCCTCGTCGCAGTCGGCAAACACTAGTAGGGTGGTTGGTCCTGGTCCCATTGCATGATGCCCACCGGACTCATAAAATCGGACTCTGAAAATCGACCATAAGGCATTCCGAAATGTTCGGTGGGAGTGCGGGGTGAGGATGAGGATGAATCAGTCCATGATTATTCGTCTTCGTCGGGCACCTCCGATGCGCCAGTAATTCTAGTCACCGATCGGCTAATGAAACATTTTCGTACCGCTCGACTTCGTTATGATCACCGACTGTCATCCTCTCATGATGGGTGGCGGTCTACTAATATAATGATAGCTGATCGCATCTGCATCGCATCGGAAATTGTGCCGTTATCAAATTTCCCGACGGTAATGAGGACCAGTATCCAGCACCGTAAATGTGAACTAATCATGTCGTGATTTTGATCGACCTACAAACCGTCATTACTCTGACGCGTCGAAGAGCCTTGCCGGAATATCTCGCAGACGATTTCCAACCCTTTATGTTACCAACATGTCACTTGGGTGTCATCATGTATTTCGCTCGTGTCTGACTTTACGCCCCACATCATGATCTTCACAACTTCCGGACTCGCATGTCCTCAATCCCACCTTGGAATGACCGTAATGTTATCGTAAGTGGTCCTGTAAGAAAAGCAGAAGCGATACCAATACAAATGGCTGTTCAGAAGACATCCAAATCACTGGCAGTACAGTACTTATGCGGCGAACAGGTCATTACCCGTAATGACACGTCAACCACACGCCTCTCTTGGCCTTCCAGGGATTCGAGGGCGGGTGAGACACTTTTCCGCCTCGGGGAGCGGGTAAGGCCAAGAGTCTCGCGTGTTACGCTTATCGAACACCCTGTGACGTGAACAAATGATGAACACAAGGAATTACGCGTGTGTCAGAAATGTGCCCACTCATCCCGTTTTCTGTTTTTAATAAACACACTCGCGGCGGCCATAGCACCCAACAAGGCAGCACCACCCGCGCCAAACTTTATAGCCATTTTCTTGTCGGGGTCCATGTTTCTCCACTTCCCCATGAAACTGGAACCCCCTTCGGATGTGGTGTGGCGAGGTCCATAGTCGCGCTCAGATCTGCAAAAGAAAAAAAAAAAGTCAACTCCAGGCACGCAACAGAAGAGGTGTGCGTACTTGATAGAAGGAATGGCGAGCGACGGGGCGACGTGGACGGCGAGGCAGAAAACCGCAAAAGCAGACGAAACGCGCATCGTTATTTTCGAGCGTCGGGGGAGTTCGTCGAGGTATGAGCAAAGAACTGGGAATTGGCAAAAATGCACGTCGGTTGTCGGTAACCAGTACCAACGAGTATGGACTCGGAATAACGAAAACGGGAGAACAGGCCGGGAAAAAAATGGGGGCATCGTTGGTTGGGCGAACTCGGGTCTTTATACACCTTGCCACCTTGCCAAGTCCCCCAACTCCCCCCTGTCCGCTGTTCGTAGACAGCCATCAGCAAGCCCTCGATCAGAGCCTGAGGTCGGCAGGGTGGTCGGCAGGGTGGAATGGAGACCTCCGCCGTTCGATTGCATCGCTTTTATATTTATATCCGGACGTTGATGCATTGATCTTTCAAGGCCTTTGAGAGCGGGCGAGCGCGTGAGTACCTGAAGGTCGAGAGGTTCGCACATCGGCCGCTCTGAAAAGCAAGCCAGATCTGCTCGCTGTGATCGTGTGAGAGCGAAGCTGCAGCGCTCCCATGCCGCAGGCGTCGTCGCCTCGAGGTTCAATTGGGGCTGCGATGCCCTCAATTTGCTGGCGAGCTCAACCGAGCGGGTCCCGGGCTGTACCGCCGGCTTGACAACAATTGGCTGTTTTCAGAAAGGGTCAGACCAGAGCAAGACCGAAGGATATAATGAAACGCAGGAAGGGCTGTCGAACACCTTTCGGGGCTGCCAGACGAGGTACAAAGCACACGAAAGAAACCTCCATTTCAGACAGCAGCTAAAGTGTTAATATACAGTGAGAGGAAGAGGCAAAACTACTCGACGAGTCATACGAGTCGAGGCACGGAGGTGCAACGAAAGGGAGATCGAAGGGGCAGAGGGTAGGGTCGCGACGCGACCAAAGGGAATGCGCGAAGGGAAGGCGGCGAGACGTCATCTTTGAAGAGCACAAAGAGATAAAGGAAACGGTGGGTGGAATCAGCAGCTGGAGAGGATGAAACCGACAGGAAGCGACTGATTGGAGTGCAACATGAGATACGTCGGAGACACATGCCTAATAGCACACGTCCTCACAAGTTCCCGATCTCAATCTCAGGAATTGAGGGACTGTACGGTTAGCCATGATTGAGCCTGTGAGCAAGAAGGTGCAAATAGTGTTGCTGTCCAGGGGTTAGGTAAATATAAGACAATGGACGACTCACTTGCATATCCTCTGAACACCATGAACCGTAAGGTTTCGAATTTGACTTCAATCCATATCGCTAAGAGGCATCTCTGCGCCCGCGGCCGGTATGCGTGGATGTAAGAAGCTCTTGGATGGCTCGCGTTGCAACACCGCGGAACCATCTGTGTTTCTTGTGATAGTGGTGTGAGAGGGTAGGAGTTCCAGGGCTCGTTTGGGGGTACGCTGTTCGACGATTGGTCTTGACTTCGACGGGGAATGAAAGCGTGAGTGATCGTTGGGAAAAGGAAGTGCCAACGACGAATTCCCATCCGAATAACCTACTGCGACCGCCGTGGTACCCCATCCATGGCTTGCCAGTGGAGTACCTACAGACCTCTTTCTGCGTCCGACATGGGTGGAGTGGGGAGAGCAACCGTCGCCCCGAGACCAGTGAAGCAAAAGTCAACCACAGGGATGCAACAGAAGAGGTAAGCTTACAGAGGAACCGCAACCATTGGAGCGACACCTCTGATGAGGGAGAACGTGGCGGATCGTGGATTTGAGATCGAGAGGAAATGCAGATCGTTTTTCGGCAACCGGTACCTTTCAGAAAGGATCGAACGAACGAAGCGAAGGTGGGCAAAAAAAAAAAAGCTGGCTGAGAATTGGCGTGAGCATTGTTGGCTGTCTGAACTCCTTGCCAAGCGCCATCGGTCCCCAATTCGTACACGATTGATTTGGGGATCCGTATGAAAATGTGGGGACATGCTCTCGATGGCATCGTTTCCACAATCGAACTTTCGAGTGTCGAAGGGGACGTTGATGTATCGAGGAGGGTTTGAAAAGCGGAGAGCACCAACTGGTGCTCCAAATCTGAAAGATTCACATGAGCACTGAGAAGCAGGCCACTGCAGACCTGTTCGTCATCAAGTAAAAGTATATATCTGGCAAGTGGTCCATGTGGACATGGCCACGACTCCGCAACGGGAGAAGGCAAAGGGGTCGTCTCGGACGCTGTTCCCTGTGTGCACTGGTTTCCGACTTTGGTGCCCTCGAGCGAACCTGGCGATCGATTGAGAGGTGGATTGCAAGTGACCAGATAACGAGTTGGACCGAGCCTCGACTTGCGATAGGGCCGACTGCAAGCAATAGGTCCGACTTGCTCCTTATTGGTCCCCCCAATCATCTTGAGCGCTTCTTACACGTCATGGGCCCGACCTCCTGGCCCAGGACTCGACCTCTCCCACGCCTCCGAGTCCTTTCCCCAATCACCACCGCCGTACTTCCTGCATCCCCCCTCACATTCGCCATTGACGACGACCGAGTCCGGACGCCCGTGCAGCGGGGCGCTCTAGATCTTGTAGAGCAAGGCCTCCTTTATGCAGTACTAGCACGACCTTTGGCAAACCGCCAGTGTCAAGCGCTGGCGTTCCACTTGGCTATTTCCAATCCGACCGCACGACGTCTGGCCGGCGGACTCGGCGTACGGCCCGAGACCCTCTCTCTCGCCCAATTACAGAGCTCCGAGCGAGTCCAAGCGCCCCGGCCTGGCGCCCACTGCCCCTCGCTCTCCCGCCCCCACCGCCATCCCCACAAGGTGCCGACTCGGGGACAAAGCAGGCGGTCTTGGAAGCAAGGCAGGCGAGGAAGGCTGCCGCGGCGGCCACAGTAGTTGCAGCACACAGATGGTATCTTATTGTCTTCCGCCCATCATCACACCCAATCATCCATGGTCACATGCGGTGTACCGAAGGACCTCGTCAAAACCAAAAAAATGAAGCTAAATACAGACTCCGCCGTAGTTGGCTCTACTGCTAGGCTGGTTACGGTAACCGGTAACTATGAATCATCCTATGAATCACCGCACGTGAATATAAGCGCCCGACCCGATGACCCCAGGCAGGTGACGGGCCGACATGCTTTTGGATGAAAAAAAAAAATTCACATCTCATGTTTTGAAAAAAAACCCACTGTTTGATCCGCCCTTGCCGTTGATCTTCCACGGTCTGTTTCTCTCTGGGTCTACTATCTCTGAATCAATCCCTTCCGATCGTAGCTAAGTTAAGACACAGCCCTGACCCTGAGTGTTGATCCATAGAACCGACAACTTACGACTCATGCTACCGCCAGCCAGAGCCAGCGCATCCAGAATGGTGATGTGATATGAACGCGCCCGATTCGAACACGTGCCGGTGATTGGAACAACGGAACAACAGAATGGACACTGCCATTCCTCACATTAGACATTACTGAGAGTATCTTCATCTCTGCCACGTGAATGCTATCGCTATCAATTGGTCCCGCGCGACACGAGGCGATGGGCCATTCTCATGGGCTTATCAGTGTCGTAGTCAAGTAGATATGATATGATACTGCTATTATATACGTAAAAACCATGTCCCCAGGGGAAAGAAGGGGCGAAGATGACCTTGCGAAGACAGAAAGGGTATATCTACTCGTATATACACCGAACCAATCACCTTACTAGTGCCGCCGCTACAGGTCGCCGATGCTACCGCGCGTCACGTTCCGAGCGCGTCTGCGCTGGCGGGAAAACAAACGAGCCGTTGCCAATTGGGCTCCACCCGTCCTCGACGCGGTCGTCGGCACGAATGAGGCTCGCGATGCTCGCTGTGTGCTTGTGGCTACGGCGAGGGTGCTTCGTAGCGGGCTGGATGAGCGGCATCGCCGACGTCGGCGTCTCCCAGCTGCCGGGGTTCGAAGGGGTGGCCCCGGGTGAGCGGTATGCGATGCCCGTGTTCTCTTCGTCGCTCCCAGGGTCGCTCGAGAGCTCATACGATAATCCGTCGCCCTCTAGGTGGGGCTCCTCGAGACCGTATTGCTCGTACTTTGAACGACCGTTGCCATGACCGTTGATGTGGGCAGTGCCGTTAGCGAGGGCGCCCGTGGGTGATGCGGTTGCAAGGGGGCCCTTGAGGTCATCAGGGAGGAAGAAATAAAAGAAGGCGATGGCGAGGCAGGAACCGCCGACGACGTCTATGAGATAATGGTGGGTGAGGTACATTGTCGCCCAATACAGCACGGCAGCATAGCCCCAGGCATAGCTAGCTACCTGAGGGAAGAAGTGGGCAAGGAAGAGAGCTTCCATCGTGGCGCAGGCCGAGTGGAGTGAAGGGAAGGCGCCAAACACAACGGGCGAGTTGCTAAACGCAACAGTGTACCCGTGGCCATGCAAGAGATTGTCGATGCGCAGAAGCCCACCCGGGGAGCCCTTCATGGAGTACTCGGCAGGGGTGAGCCCAAAGATGACTTCATACCATGGCGCGGCACATGGGAAGATGATTTGCGTCACTACTCCAACAAAGTTCATCCAACCGAACGCACGGCCCCAAAGGTGGAGTGCTTGTCTTGGTCGGAAGAGCCAGAGAAAGATGGCGACGATGAACGGAACGGTAAAGTGACCGACGCCATACGGTAACCAGGCAATGACATCAAGGATGGGGTGGGTGTAACGCGTGAGGAGATCAGAGATGTTAGCCCCAAAAAGAACCGACTCGAGAGTGGGCAATAGAGAGACGTATATGCTAGGACGGCGATTGTTCGGGATGAATTGAGACGAGTAAAAGGTGATGAGATAGGTCGTGACGGGTAACGCGGGGAGGAAGAACTGGGACGTTAGAGGTACCAGGAGAAGACCAATGTGAATGACTGGGATGAGGAGCTTGACGGGAAAACCTGGTACTTGCATGATCACGAGCCAGAATGCTGAATTGAAGACATGAATGAGGTAGACGAGGTCGGAGAGGGAGAAGGAGTGAGTTTGCAACCGCCGAATGGTGTCTCGTGGATTCAGAGACTTGTCCATACGGGCAACTGCAGCATGGAATGCGGCGTACAAGCGGTTTCCCGCGAGAACAAGACTGGATCTAGGCGGCATGATATATCTGTGTGGTGGGATGCGGGAAGAGATGAAACGCGACGTCGGGCGCTAGAAGAGTTCTGAATCGCTTGGGAGTTGATATGAACGATGAAAACGGGCTGAGAAGGGATGGGGTAACTTTCAGCACAGGACATGGATAGAGGAGAGGGCATTGGCTGCGCACACGAGAGAGGAACAGGACTCTACTCCAGGATGGGAAACACGACTAGGTCGACGTCAGGCGGTTAGCATCTGATAAGAAGCCACAAGACATACTCGGAAAGTGGCAATCAGAGGGTGTTCCCAGAAGGAAACATAGAGTAGATAGAGAGAGCAAGTCGTTAAAGGGAGGCTCGGGATCGGGTCTTGTCGCTTTGCGGGCGACGTGGGACCCGTGGGAAAGGTTAGGGTTAATGGGGCTAGCGCCGGGAAAACGGCGCCCGCGGACTGGATAAGTCCTGCTCCGTTCCGCCACCTTGCTGTTATCACGACCCCCTCCTCTCGTTTATAATCCCCCCCAATCATCAGTCCCTCGGTTGCTATCGGGGACAACCCTTCCACCTCACCCTTCCCCTCCCTTCTCTATGCGCTTACCCCAGGCATCTCTGGCCCTTGTCGGCCTTCTGGGCCCCGCTCTCGCCCATGAGGGCCCAGTCACACGACGCAAGACAATGGGTTTTGGTCCCGTGCACCCTCACGCCCGGTTCCACACCAGCCCTGTCTCCCTTCCAAGCGCTTCTGCCTTTGCTTCAGACCCGTATGGACTCGCCAGGAGCTTCGTGGCGGGCATCCTCAGAAATCAACTCTCGGAAGCGAACAACTTTGTCTTGCGCAAGGACTCTTACGCCGACAAGGCCACCGGTGTCACCCATGTCTTCTTCCGCCAAGTTGATAAACGGTCTCGAGGTCGCAGACGGCGACATCAACGTCAATGTCAAGGACGGCGTAGTCATTTCGTATGGTGACTCGGTAAGTGGGATATTTGCCTCGGTGGCAGGGCGCTTATTTTACTGCCCCCAGTTTTATCGTGGCCACGTGCCTAGTATTTCCCTCGTGGATGAGCCGATCACTCCCGGCCCTCATGTCGAGTTTTGTGACATTTTTCGAGATCATTTGGCCGAGCGGGTCAGCCTAATCCAGCAGCAATCCGTTGTTACCGATCAGATCGCCATGTCTGGGATGACAACACCCAGAGATGAGTCCCTGGAACGCATGCAGCACCTTCACCGCTGGAACTGCGAGCATGTCCTTACCCCTTACGAGTTTGCTGAGAGGGGATTCATCAAGCCCGTTCCCGACAACGTTGTTGACGCGCGCGCCGCCCTTCTTCAGTTCATCATTGCTGCTACTCCCAACGATGCAGTTGTAGCGGAGATTATCAGCAACCACGACGACATCATTGACAACATGACCTCGTGGTTTGAGGCCCATTTCCTCGGCGATGAGAGCGCCGTTCTCGTTGAGATGATCGATCACGTCCCCGATGCCGTCTCTCCTGTAAAGGCAAAGCCTGTTTATAGTCCAGCTCCCCGATGGTGACAAGACCGTGCTAGTGCAGGCTTGGCGGGTAAGCGCTTGATTTCTTTCACCACTACCAGCTTCTGAGTCCTTCGCAGTTCGAAGTTGAGATGCGTGATAATTGGTATGAAGCTGTCGTTTCGCGCCAGGCACCCCATCGCATCCTTTCCGTCGTCGACTGGGCATCGGACTCTCCTATACCTTCGGAACCCACACAGCACCCGCCTGCTACGTACAACGTCTACGCGTTCGGCATCAACGACCCGTCAGAGGGCAACCGTTCTATTCAGAAAGAGAAACACGACCGACTTGCCAGCCCGCTCGGGTGGCACGTTATTCCCGTTGCCAACGATCCCACGTCCTCCAACGTCAAGAAGAAGGGTTCATACTCCAATTATACCACCACAATTGGTAACAATGTCCGTTTCTATATCGTAACCCTTTAGGGATATACTGAGTCGTGCACAGGTAATCGCTCACGAGAACTGGGATGGCCACCTCAACTGGCTCTACAATTATCGGCCTGATGGCGGCAAACATATGATATTCAACTTTCCCTATAATCCCAAGCCTACCGAAACAACGGACTCGCTGGACGAGGCAAAGAAATATATCAATACCACTGTCACCCAGCTTTTCTACACTTCCAATCTCGTGCATGATCTCTATTACCGGTAGGTGTTATCGTTCCCCTCTTTCCATTGATTTGACTGAGTGATAACTAGCTATGGCTTTGACGAAGTCTCTGGCAATTTCCAGCAACACAACTTTGGACGTGGTGGCGAGGAAGGGGACGCTGTCATCACCAACGCCCAGGATGGATCCGGATTCAACAACGCGAACTTCATGACCCCTCCAGATGGTCAAAACGGTCGGTGCAGGATGTACCTGTGGAACACGGCAAACCCTTACCGCGATGGCGATCTCGAGGCTGGTATCGTCATTCATGAGCTGACCCACGGTCTCAGCATTCGCCTGACCGGCGGCCCGGCGAACTCTGGATGTCTTGGATGGGGCGAGAGCGGTGGAATGGGCGAGGGTTGGGGAGGTGAAGATTACCTTTCACGGGCCGGGAACCCTGCGCTGACACCATTATCCAGATTTTTTGGCTACCACCATTCGCAGCAAGGCTCATTACTCTGATTATCCTATGGGTGCCTGGGCCGCCAACAAAGGTGGAGGCATCCGGAAGTACCTTTACTCTGTTGTGAGTTACATGCTTGCATGTTTCCGTCGCAGCTAATTTTGACCGCTTCGCAGGACAAAGCCGTCAATCCGTCCACTTACAAGACACTCGACAAGCCCGATTATTGGGGAGTTCACGCGGTTGGTGAGGTCTGGGCAGAGATGCTTTGGGTCGTTGCTCAGCGGCTGATCGCGAAGCACGGCTTCGCCGAGTCGCTTTTCCCACCCGCTCCCCTCGAAGATGGCACAATCCCCCTCGGCGACTTTTATCGCGAGCCCGGATCTCTGTCGGGCGCGCGAGCGCTACTTGTACCGAAGCACGGCAATTCCTTGATGGTGCAGCTTGTGCTCAACGCCATGAAACTTCAGCCATGTCGCCCAGGTTTCTTCGAAGCCCGCAGTGCGATCATCGAATCCGACCGCATCCTGACAGGCGGCGAGAATTTCTGTGAGTTGTGGTTAGGCTTCGCGGAGATGGGCCTGGGAGTGGACGCTGAAGTCGTGAACCGTACCCCGTGGGGAGGAGGTATCCGCACGAACGTGAGTTGCCAGTCATGCATTACGTGACGCCCGAGCGTGTACATGTTCTTTTTTCGCAGGGTTTCAATGTCCCAGACGTATGCCAGCCCGAGAAGTTCCCTGAGCCATACCCAGAACCTGAGCCAGGCGAGCCTGACGAGGATGAACTGGAGTACGACATGCTCCGGGCGTTCGCATACATACTTTAGAAAGCACTATCTAGTCGTATTTATATCCTTTACAGACCTCACCCTCTTTTCAGGCCCACTCGTTGGAGTACAGGTGGAGGCAGAGTGTAATGGGAGTTTTCATCCTCCGTAGTTATGTTCCTGTTTCTTGGGCATCATAATTAAGTGAACGAAGCGAAGGCAGACAGTGCTTTGTCTGTCTGATGCATGCTTGATGCCGACCGACGATAACGAGCCATGCCTCAGACGCCTGGACGGGGATGCATCTTGTCCTTAAGTAACCCCCTTGGGCCCCGTGGTGGCCGTGAGTCTCACCTCTACCTACCACCACGGCCCTCTACAACCCCTGGCATCTCCAAACGTGCCGACTCAGCAGTCCAATACACAACACACGCCACCACTCCGTGTCCCAACGCCCAACGTAAATACCCCACGCTCATCTCGACACGTGTGCAAGTGCACGGCGACCACAAACTCTACAAGCCCTCACGAAATCGCTACCAACCCGTGTCTGACTGACCGACGACGGCCGGCCGCTCGCACCGCACACGACCACACGACACGCAAACGCGCGCGATGGCACCGACGCCGCAAGCACGCTCACACTCGCAGGCGCAGTCGCAAGAGCTCAGTCAACGTCAAGCTGCTCCTCATCGGAAACTCGTCCGTGGGGAAGAGCAGCCTTCTGCTCCGTTTCTCCGATAAGCAGTGGCTGCCTGAGGACGAGGCCAGCGCGACGATCGGCGTCGACTTTCGGGTGAGGTGGCACACGCCTTTTCCCGCCTTCTCTCCCCCCTCTGTCTGTCCCATCCTCGTTTCGCTTACTCGACGATGACGTCGTTTGTCGCTGTTGTCGCTGTTTCGCTCCCCCGGGTCGATGTGGCGCTCCGCTCGCGATCAGGTGCATAAAATGGAGGTCCATGGGCGAAGGGTCAAGATGAGTATATGGGTGCGTGCGCGCCTGTTTGCAAGGAAGGAGAGAGGGACGCTGATGTCGCGGGACGTGCTGCAGGACACTGCGGGCCAAGAACGCTTCCGCACTATCACGGCGTCGTACTATCGCGGCGCGCAAGGCGTCATCCTCGGTACGGATCCTCCTCCTTGCTCTCGTCTTGTCTCCTCTCGCGTGCGCGCTCACATCATATCATACGCGTCAGTGTACGACGTGTCGAGTCGCGAGTCGTTCGAGGCACTCCCGCGCTGGCTGGAGGAGCTCGAGAACTACGTCCCGCCCGAAGTCGTCAAGGTCGTCGTCGGCAACAAGCTGGACAAGGTAAAGACCATCGCACAACGAAAACGTCTCCCGACCTGACCGCCCCAAACTTGACTTCTCTGCCGACAGGAATACTCCAGACAGGTGCCCGCGGCGGAAGGCGCGGAGTTCGCGGCGCGCGCGGGATGCCTCTTCGTCGAGGCGTCCGCCAAGACGGCCGTGGGCGTGACGGAGGCGTTCAGCGAGGTCGTCGCGCGCATCATCGACACGCCCTCGCTGTGGCGCGACGACAGGTCCAAGGCGTCGTCGTCGCCCAGGGGGGCCGGCGCGGCGGGAGCGGGGGCGGGGCCCGCGAGCGGCGGACCGCGCACGACGGAGAGGATGCCGGGAAATATCGACTTGTCGTCGGCGGCGCAGGACGAGGAGACGTTCGGCGGTGGGTGCTCGTGTTAGTGGGTGCTGGTGCTGTCTGTCCGCTTAGGCCTCTCGGTCGCGTGCGGGCGCTTTCCATTTTTTCTTCTTGATGAGCGTCTTTGCGATATCTAACATGTTTTGTGTCTCCGTAATACCATGAAATCTTCGTTGCAATTTTTATTTAGAGCTTAGTGATAATCACACGATGTGAAATCCCGATACGCCAGGACCGATCCAGACCAGGAACTTCGCGCGCACGGGCCAACTCTCTCACCCACCAACAACTTGTTAATTATAACGGTCTTCGTATCATCTTCCATCCTCACCCATTTTCCATTGGTATGGGCCCTCCACAGCGACCCGCTTCCAGTTCCTCGACCCGATCACCTTTCGTCCCTGCCTTGAACCATTACCAAGATGAGACGGGAACGAGGTTGATTGGGCACCCGCTCACTAAGGCACTCGAAAAGTGCTCCTCTGTGGATTCAATTACCGCCATTCTTCAAAAACAAGCACCGTCTATCAGTCGACATCAAGGAGACGGTGGAGATCTTATGAAATCACTCAGACCCATCGTCCGGGTCCTATACAAGCTTTCCACCATCGCCGTCCTTCGTAAGGGCATTAGTCTAGTACGTCCGAATGAATTTATTGGGGTTCATTGTCCCTGAGGCCTATTCTTAGCCAATATCGCCCGCGAAAGCAATTCTGGCTGCTATAGGTATCTTACTCGGTGTATGCCCCTTCTCTGTTCTTATCCCTGTATCTATGTAACATCTAAGTGCCATAGGCGATCAAAAATGCTGGTGCAAGTTACGATGCCAGTGCATTCCTTGACATGCTCAGTTCCTTCGTGAAGGTCTTTGAGGGACTCGAGATATATACGAAACTTCCTATTAACGAACGAGCAGTACTTGGGAACATTGTCGTAAAAATAATGGCTGAGCTTCTGTCCATCCTTGCTCTGGCGACTAAGCAGGTCGATCAGAGACGACTTGGTGAGTTCGTCCTCGATTATGTGATGCGTGACTGAACGCAATGCAGGCCAATTTTTATATAATATTCCGGGAGAGGTCGAGGTCGAGGTCGAGGTCGAGGAAACGCGTCAGGGACTCGATAGACGTACTATTGACGACGGTCGGGTGACGGCAGCGCAGACTCTCGAGATCGTCTATGGTCTCACGCAACGAATGAGGGTGTCCTTGGTTAGCCCGAGTAAGGATGCTTTACCTGGCCTGCGGTTCGCTCACTTTCGAACATCCATAAATCCAGACTCAACAAGCGAGGTATTGCCAGACTCTCGAGAAAGAGTGGAAGTGAAAATGACCAAGCCAGAACGTGGGTTGTCCCATTTTTGAGATTCGCGCAGCGGACGGCGAACGTTGAGACTCCTTCGCAGGTGACGAGCTGCCACGAGACGTTTACAAATGGCTCTCCCCCCCGGACCCTTCAATCAATCACGACCTCGCCTATGAATCGAAGCATAGTGGAACGGCAGCATGGTGGATCCAAGATGACAGTTACGCAAAATGGAAATCATCCGGGCCCAGTTCTCTTTTGTGGATTCACGGAAAATGTTAGCCTTATGTAACGTTATGCTCTTCCCGACATTAAAGTTTCTTGCATTTCTAGCGGGGGCAGGGAAGAGCGTCCTCTGGCACGTTAATCCGCCCATATTTCTTTGCAGTAACTTACTATGGGCTATTGGCCAGTTCTGCAATCATCGAAGATATCCATGAAATGCGGAGGCGTGGACAAGCATCATTAGCTTTCTTCTATTGCGATTTCAGGGAGGATCAAAAGAAGGACCAGCGCAGCTTGGTGTCATCCCTGCTGGTCCAGCTTGGTGAACAGTCTGATGCTTATCATGCCATGCTATCTGCATTCTTCAACACGCATGGTTGCGGTCAGGAATATGCCAGTGAGGCTGAGCTCGTACAATGCCTCAAAGACATGGCCAATATCCCAGGACAAGCTACTTTGTACATCATCATCGATGCCCTGGACGAATGCCCAAATATGGCTGGTTTGGCATCTCCCCGTGAGAAAGTGTTGAAACTGGTGGAGGATCTTGTGAATTTGCAGGTTCCGAATCTACGGATTTGTGTCACTAGCCGACCAGAGGCCGACATCGCACTTGTCCTCCATCCTATATCTTTCTATTCCATTTCTCTTCATGATGAGAGCAGACAAATTCAGGACATCGTCGAATATATTAGGTCTGTCATTGACACAGATCCCGTGTTCCGAACGTGGAAAGCAGCCGATAAGGAATCGGTGATTGATGTTCTCGCGAAAAAGGCTGATGGGATGTGAGTAGTTGGTGATGGCATTCATTATTGCCTTTGCTCATATCTGCACTGTAGATTTCGCTGGGTTTTCTGTCAGCTTGTCTACCTCCGTCATTGCCTCCCAGCACGCATACCGCGTGCTCTGGATGAATTACCAGAGACGCTCAACGAAACATATGCACGTATATTGGAGGAAATTGACGAGGTGAACTGGGAATACGCACACTGCCTTCTCCAGTGCGTTGCAGCAGCTTCCCGCCCGCTTCGCGTCGAGGAACTCGCAGAATTTCTCGCGTTCGATTTCCGCATAGGATTAACACCTAAGATATTCGTCGAGGGGCGGCCAGAAGACCAGGTGGAGGCTGTGTTATCTGCATGTTCTAGTTTGCTTTCCATCGTTGACGTGTACGGATTGAAAGTCATCCAATTCGCACATTCTTCGGTCAAGGAATACCTAACGTCGTCACGGCTTGCCAAATCGGAGGATTCGATTTCCCGTTTCCACATTTCTATGACATCCGCCCACACTATCATTGCGCAAACTTGTCTCGGTGTTCTATTACACCTGGATGAAAACGTCACAAGGCATAGCCTCGAAAAGTTCCCTCTCGCGGCGTATGCCTCTGAGTACTGGGATCGTCATGTCCGATTCGAGAATGTTCCAGCAATGATCCATGATGGGATGAAATCTCTCTTTGAGCCGAGCCAGCACCACCTCGCAGTCTGGATCGGGATATATGACCCAATTCTCAGCAAGGGTTTGCATAGTGCAAACCCCTTGCCTGCCAAAGCTACTCCGTTGCATTACGCGGCCTTCTGTGGCTTTCACGACATCGTCAAATTCCTGATCGTTGACCGCTCGCAGGACGTAAATGCTCGGGGCTTCGACAAAGAGACTCCACTGAGTGTGGCATCTCAAATGGGGTATTTCGACATAGCCCTGTCCCTTCTCGAGCATGGCGCAGATCCGAATGCCCACAACGTATTTAAGTCGACGGCATTGCATCGAGCATCCCAAGGCGGTCATGTGGATCTTGCTCGAGTGCTTCTCGAGCACGGCGCAGATCCGAACGCCCAAGACTTCTACAAGTCGACGGCGTTGCACCTTGCATCGCAGGGCGGTCATGTGGATCTTGCTCGAGTGCTTCTCGAGCACGGCGCAGATTCGAACGCCCAAGACTCCTACAAGTCGACGGCGTTGCATCTCGCATCGCAAGGCGGCCATGTGGATCTTGCTCGAGTGTTTTTCGAGCACGGCACAGATCCGAACGCCCAAAACTACACTAAGTCGACGGTGTTGCATCTCGCACGGCAAGGCGGTCATCTGGATCTTGTCCATGATATGAACACGGTGGCGTTGCATCTGGCATCAAAGTCTGGACATTTGGCGGTTGTTCGGATGCTTCTCGAGCATGGCGCAGATGCCAACGCCCAGACCGACAAAAAGTCGACCGCGCTGCACTGGTCTTCGCAATACGGACATCTAGAAGTTGCTCGCGTACTTCTAGAGCATGGCGCAGATACAGAAGCTCGGGATGCGAACGAGTGCCGCCCATTGCATTTGGCATCGGCCAACGGTCATCTGGAGATTGCCCAGTTGCTGGCCGGGCATGGTGCAACACACAATGTTTTCAATGACAAACAAGAAACACCACTTGATCTAGCAGCGGGAAACGGGAGCCTCGAGATAGTCCGTCTCCTGATAGACCACGGTGCGAATATAGGATTTGCTCTGATACACACAGCATTGCAAAATGGGCACCTGGACGTTGTAAAGCTGTTGCTTCAACGGGTGGCCGATGTCGAATCGCTTAATAAGCACTTACACTTAGCATCGGAACATGGATCTACCACACTCATGCGCTTGCTTATCGACCATGGCGCAAATCCAAACGCTGAGGATGAGGATGAAGAGACCCCACTGTTCCTTACGTCGAGGAACGGAAGCGTGGGATCCACGCAGCTGCTATTGGAGCAATGCGCGACGGTGGATCACCGTAATTGGCAGAAGGAGACCCCGCTGCATGCTGCGTCGGAAAGCGGACACGCTGACGTTGCTCGATTATTACTCGACCAGAAAGCGAAAGTCGACGCACAGAATGTCTATAACTGGACTCCATTGCATCTGGGGTCGCGGATAGGCAGCCACAAGACTGCGGAGGTCCTCCTTGAATATAGTGCGAATGTGAATGCGCAAAACGATTCTCGCTGGACTCCGCTGCACATGGCATGCAAAAAGGGACATCTGGATGTTGTGCAGCTCCTTCTCGACTCCAATGCCAGTGTGGATATCCTGGAAGGGCATGGGGAGACTGCGTTGCACTTGGCAGCGTATTATGGACAGGAGGGGGTTATACAGGCCTTGCTGAAGGCTGGTGCGAAACGGGACATCAAAAATAAGAAAGGGAAGACTCCCGTTGACCTGGCAATACAAGAGGACCATACGGCCCTTGCCCAATTACTACGGTAAATGGGCAGGACTTGTGTGAACGAAGTAGCGGGCGATGATCGTCCGGTGGTCAGTGGGGTTTGTGGATATTCTACTCTATCTTGTGGAAACTCGATTCCGATGTTCGTCCAGAAAGGCATCCAACGTACGATATGTATTGGTGGGTACGTACGGTTTCTAACCTGTCTACACTCCATCATGGTATGAATAATCACGTTCTGGTTTTGGAGGTGGATATCTCGTTGCAGATGTCATCACCAGAGTTGATTTCCACCCAGGACTCCGAGTCGGTCAAGGGAACTCGTTCGCTGCAATTATGCTATAAACACGCAAGTAACAATAAGACAGCGTGTCCTGGGATGCGCGCGTACGTACTATGGCTGACCCGACACAGTCTCTGAGGACGACAAAGGTGAGTCGAGATAAAGAATCCGAGATGCGACGGGACCAACCCTTTCGATACTGGTAGTCGAGAGATACGGGGCACGAAACTTTGTATTTCAGATGGTAGCTTGAGATGTTTATGTGTAAAGCAGGGACTCGAAGGAAAGGTGCTCGATGAGTGATGAGTTGAGGCATGGAGTTGCAATCAAAGGCAATTCGAGACCAAGCGGCAGAGGTAGGATCGAGACACGACGAAGGGGAACCCGAGGAAGGATAAAGCATATGTGTCCGGGTGATCAAAGGACGGGAAACAGGGCCCGTAGATGATGAGCGGGCGGTTTGGTGGTGACGTGGAGATGATATTTGTTGAAATTCAAAGCTTTGAAGTTGAAGTGCAGGGAGCGGCAAGTTGTTCTGCCCGTCACGATTCTCTGTCAACTTCAACTCTCCCTTCTGTACTCCGGGGTCAACGTCGGCCTTTGCTACAAGTCGCGTCACTGGCGGCCTTGACGGCTGCGAACGCGAAGGCAACTGGGATGACTGGGGGGCACAAGGCATGGAGCGAAATGACGCGTCGGAGTGGAGGACCAGCGTCATGCAATGCGTCCTCTCCCGACCAAATGCAATCCACCCACCCAGAGTTGATGTCTTTTCACAAAAAGTGTCATGCTCCAGAAATGGCTAGTGCCCCACCAACTTGGCTCCTCAAGGCAATTCCCATCAACTCCACAATTGTTTTCAAATGCAGATGATAATTACATGCAATCTTAAGTTTCATAATGGTGTATTCACGAGTTAAGTACAGCAAAATAAATAAGATTTAAACTTAATCTAAGGGCTTGACTTGATGCTGAGAAGGCTGGTGCTGTTGGGACCACATGCAGGACTCAGAATGATAGAACTCAGGTTTGATTATTGTAGACTAGCCTACTTGAAGGTACATGTTTATAGACCAAAGTTGAGTAGCTAATAGAAAAGGAAAGAAAAAAATAAAGAGAAAAAAAAGACTAGAAGCACAATAAATTGAGTCAGGGGCAGGTGAGCATGTGTGAAGGCAATCACAATTGTGCAATGTGTACTGTGGGTGAGATGATAGCAGTGGGGTTGAGCACATGGTGAGTGTGCAGGCACTGGGGGAGTGGCTACAGCATGTGGAGCATTGTCTCTGCCATGCATGCTGCAATGGTTCTAATTCTGGAGGTCCACCAGGGCAGTCCTGCATACCCTAGACCAGAGGTGAGAACATGAAGGAAGAAAAGAAGAAAAGAAAGGGAAAATGAAAGAAAGCACCTGAAAGCCAGAACACCACTTGGTGACATCAAGGGTGGCATTAGGTGGGACCATTCAGCCTTCATTTTGGGGTTCACCAGTTTGTCAGGAGAACACACTTGCAAAGGCAATCACAATCATGCAGTATGTGCTGGTATGATAGAGGTGGCAAGGGAGTGGCATTGGGCAGGGCCATTTGGCCTTTGTGTGGTGAATCAATTTGTTGGGAGGGTGTGCACACAATGGCACAGCACACATTGAAGGTGAAATGATGAAGGTGGGGAGGTGGCATTGGGTGGGACCATTCAGCCCTTGTGTGCATTGGTTTATCAGGAGAATATGCATGCAAAGGGGATCACAGTTACACAGTGTGTGTTGGCAGGATGATGGATGCAACAAGGGAGTGGTGTTGGCAGGGCTGTTCAGCCTTTGTGTGGTGCAAATTTGTCAGGAGGGGCATCCCTGTCATGATTGCAAGGGTGCAATGTCTGTTGCTGGCAGGATGGCAGAGGTGCAAGGGAGCAGGATGTGGCTTGGGCATCATTGCATTGCAGTGGAAGAGCACAGCACAACATTGACCCTCTGTTATGCCACAATTTCCATTTCAAGTATGACAACTTCTGTTATCAAGTAATTTATTCTTATCATTAAATAATTATATTTATTTTCTGAATTGTAAAGATTTTCAAGCACTGCTCTGCTGACAAAGTCTGACAGTCCTGCCAGGCACATGTGCCCAGACATGTCTGGGTACTGTCGCATTTTGTGCTCAGGGGTGTTGAGAGTGGTGCCAGCAAGAGTTGCATACTTTTAGCAGTGGTTAGATGATCAAAAATTACTATAAAAGGTGATTAGGTCGGCAAGATAATCGGGGCTTCAATCATGCATGTAAATGACACCAAAGTATTTTCTTAACCACTTATTCAATCACTTATTTATGATGTATCTGGAAAATAAATTACAATACAAATAAAGATTTTCTATTGTAAGGATCAGCAGAAGATGAGGCCACTAGAATAGGTGGCAGTGTGAGTCTGAAGGGACCTGGTGAAAGGGAGGCGGTGGCATCTGAGGGAGGGGGGTTCCGAGGGGGGTTCTGAGGGAGGGGGGTTCTGAGGGGGGTTCTGAGGGAGGGGGGTTTGAGACAGTGGTTCCCTGAGGGCATGCGTGTGCGCATTCATGGTGGCAGATGTTGCTGACCATTCGTCCCCAGCATACGGATCATTGTGAACATGGCAGCGCTTTCCCTTAGTGACACCGATGCTTTGCACTGTCAGTCCCCGTGTGTCAGGGAGACTGGTCCATTGTTTTGGGCCCCATTTGACACCAATACACTTGGCTGTCTCCGTCCACATATGCTGATTGGGTGCAATTACCTCCTTATCGGGTAAGACCTTGAAACCTTGAATTATATTAATTGCGGCTGACAAACTGTATTTGGCAGCCTGTGCAGCCTCGATGATCTCCGCTGATTGATTAGCACCCTCAAGCCTAGATGTGAGATCACGTGATAACAATATGATCTACTGTGAGAGAGATACTAGGCTCTCCCTTGGCCTGGTGGATGGGGATGGTGGGTCAGGGGATTTATTTGCACTCTATATGGGAGCTTTTTGGGTGCTCTCTTCAGGACAGAGGTGGGGAAAGTGGATGTAGATTGCTGCAATGTGTTTGCAGAATCTAATCTGCAGATAATCTGTGCAATCACAAGTTGACTTCATCAGATTGATTGAGTAAACTTGCCGGACCGGGATTGTGAAGCAACGTGAAGCAGATCTCATTGAATTGCAAGATTGAATCTTGTGATATGCTCTCAGTGCAGGCAAAAAGTTTCCAACACCTGTCAGCCACCAGGTCCCAACCAGTCAATTGGAAACAGGATAACATTTGTTTTTGATTTGGTAGGGAAAAAGGTAAGCAGTTATGTTACTCTTAACTCGCTTATATGTGTAATTTAATGCATGATTGAACCCCCGATTCTCTTGCAAACCCAATCACCTTTTATGGCAATTCTTGATCATCCAACCCACTGCTAAAAGTCAAAAGCTGCCAGCAAGTGTGGTGCCAGCAGTAATGGGGCTGTGTGGTAGAGAAACTGGTTATCTCATTGGGGTGTCAGGAGTGGGCAATCATGAGCTTGAAAGGACACAGCTTGGAGCATTTCAGCAGAGGGAGGAGGGTATAAGAGGGATGTCATACAAATGAATAGGAAAACACCACAGGGATGAAGGCAAGAGCGGTCCTGGCCATGCTGTTTCTGTGAGAAGAGGTCAAAAAGAGCAAGTAAAAAAGAAACAAAAAGGCGCACCGGTGTAAGGGAAAATGCACGCACTTGCGCAGAGAAACAGGTGAGTCATATTTGAGGAAAGTTGCATGTCACGGACAGAGCCTGCTGTTTTGTGGATTGGGACAGGGTAGTTGGTCTTGCTGCCGGAACTGGGAAGGGGGAGCTGGGGAGGGGGAGAGGGTACGCGTCGCACGCGGTACCCCCGTTGTGAACGTGTAGAGAGGTGGGGTGCTCAAGCGCTATTCGTACATGCGCACTGTGCGATCCTGACCTTGAAGACATGGTCAGCACAGTGCAGAGGAGAGCGGGGGGGGGGGGGGGGGGAGAGAAAGACGACCGGAATAGGGGCCAAAAACAAACACGCACCAAAAGAGGGCGAGAGCGAATGCGCAAAAATTAAAACCGACAACGTACCTGTCGTGCCAGATTCATAGAGTGCGTGAACGAATGGGCCCGGTCATCGACGCGATCGTGTAGGAGATGGCCACATCGGAGGGATGGGACCGAAGAGACACCGATTGGGGGGGCTCCTTGAACCGCGACCACCACCAGGTCCGGATTTTCCCACGGCAAAGCCGGGGCAAGGATAGGCAGTGAGGATGACAGTGAGCTCTGCAAGGCCAGAGCCACCCGTCCGAGCCTTCGTAAAACTATGACCCCCTCACCAACTAAACCACCATCCACCAGGCTGACTGGCCAAACCAATACATAACACAATCACTATGTACGCTAGCGTAATCTGCAATGAGAACTCCTCCCACATAAACACACAACCCATACCGTATGACCACCCAGCTCCCCAACAATGAACAAGCAACACCAGCACCCCCCGTGAACACCCTACCCAACTCCCACCTCCCTCCCCTCCAACTGTCACTACCAACACCATGCCACCACAACCACGTGGAAACCACACATGACCCAAACCCCCACCACCAGCCTGCCTTTCACCACCCGAAACAAAGTCCTTTGTCCCCAAGAACATAAATCAACCCACCGAAACACAGGACCATCTGGTCCCTAGCGAGAGAGATGTGGCCACATGCGCCACAACTATGGCCCAACATCGTCTAGGCACCATACTAGGCTGTTGATGCCTCACCCTCCCCAACCAAAATGATGAACCACACCATGACCAGAACCGCTGTGGACGCAACCTGAAAGGAGCCACTCGCCTCCTCCAAATATCAATCTCAGAGGCCACACACCTAATCTGGGTCATGAGGTGCAAACGAGTAATCCAAGACTGAAACCCACACAAGGTGGCTTCGTGCCATCAACACGAGGCTCACCAACAACAAAATCACCTCAACACTAATCAAAGGGCCTTTGAGCTAGTGAGGGACACCTGGGAACATGTCCTTAGAAAAACAATGGACCTCCCGAATGACTGGATCTTCAACCGTGAGGTTTTAGTGGGTAGGAGGCTACGGTAAGTTTCTCGGCCATCTAACAGTGTATCCTGAGTCCCACACTGCCCCCACACCGGCAACCCCGGGGGGTGTGTGTAAATGCATTTCACCCCTCACATCCGGTCTCCGCACCGGCTACAGCGTGTCAGATAGAGCTGAATTAACTTTCTCCTGCTATCTTACCCTTATTAAGGTAGTTCTGTACCTGTAACTACCTAAATAAAACGCTATCCAAAAAAAAAAAAAAGAAGAGACACCGATTGCGCCGTCGTGAAATGTGAGGGCTGCGTCGTACAGGCTACGTCATCTTTAGGACCTTTCCTATGCTTTATTCGTCGCTCGCTGACCACACTCAGGTGCCATACATACATATGCTTACCTCGTTTCTTCAATTCAGGTCGCGTGTTCTGCACTCCGAGAGCCTCTGCATGCGCCTCCAAGATATTCCTCGCCTTTTGACGGAGCCCGGTTCGCCTCCGACTTGTGTCAAGGAGGAACTTCTGCATCAGAAACCGGCGTTTCTGTTATATAGTCCTGTCGCCTCCGTCGCTTCCCCCGTCACCGTTGCCACTCCTACCTCGTCACGTGTCTCGTCCCATTGATTCCTTATATTATTCTCTTGTCTTTTCGCCTTGTCACTGGCAGCTCCGTCGCTTCATCTCGCACTCTGCTTCGGACCCTCGGTCATTCGTTGGCCATTTCAACCTATGCTGCGTTGACTGGCCCGCATCACTTGCGCTATTTCACCAGAACCTTCACTCAATACGTTCAAGTTGCCAGCATCGTATTGAATTCTCGTGCTCGTTTCCTTTCTCGATGCACTCTCCCCCAGGGAGGACATCAGAACGCTCGCATCATCCTCAACGCGGTGTATATGGTTGTAACCGATGCGGCGGGTGCCTCAGGGAGAGAGAGACTCCGAAGGAAGATGCGGTGAACGAAAAGCAATGGACTGTGCAAGACGCGATGAGGAAGATATGGAGGAAGCAGAGCGTAAGCCAAAGCAGTTTTCGGGGCATCGTCGCCAGGTTTCGTCGTAACTAGACAATGGCCTTCGTTCTGGACATCCTCACCCTCGCCATGGGTCTACCGCCGAAGCTGGGCAGGTGTTATAGCCAGGGCGCATAGGGTCTTGCCTTGCCAGCATGGCCATATCCTGCGCGACCTCCTGATTCAACGTGGCACGCCCGATCACAGGGATAATGTCGTTAAGGTTCTAGTGCCCCCGATACGATATCTGGGCCAAGCTACACCCCAGAATCAATGTGCATATCGTCCGCAGCTCTCTGGCGCAATCGCTATTTCCGTGTTCCATAAACATTAGTTCACAATGCTAATACATGTATGACAACAAGGAGGACAGAAACGCATCCAGGGGACGGATTGGGGTCGCACCAGCAGGAGAAGACTGTTTTCGCCGTTGGGAATGTAAATCACGCCAACGACTCATGTGTAGCATAAGAATGTGGTGAGGGGACTTGGTGTAGGAGTGAACATGCGATTATAACACCGGGTCCGGAGGAGATTTATTGGTTGCCGGCAATTGCCGCGGCATGGGAACTCTGAGCCCCACGAGGGCCTATGCGTCTTGCGCCGTCAAGAGGTGTCCATCGCCGTTATTTGTTTTTCTCTGTTCAACTCGATGCCTGATTCTGTTCAATTTAGTGCCAAGACGAAGCTGTTCGATAGAGCCCAGTTTTTGGACCTCGTGAACAACAATGGCAGGGCTTATCGGCACCAGGCCAAGGAACTACTGTACTAATACGACCAACTCTTCATAGCTTGTGACATGTGACAGATTTCGATGACCGACTGACTCTTCAAAGTTGGGAAAACCGTGTGACAAATCTCACATCTCTTCAAAGCCCTGATTGGGCCGAGAGGCAACATGTGACATGCACTAACGTCAGGCGGCGGTCTGACACGCAACTTGAGTGCGAGTCGGGATTTGAACATTACAGTAAAACCTTGAAAAATTTGTTGTGTGCTTTGAGGACCATGCAGCTACAACCATGACTGCACTGAACAGCTTTATCCCAATAGATGTCCATCAAGCCTTCCTCCCAGATCCCAGTTGTGAGGCATCAAAAACACTTCATGAGCTTGTTACAGTTGTAAGGTGTGTGAGCCCGGTGGCCAGGAAACGCACCTGACTTGTACCATCTCCCTCCCTCGCCACGCGTTCACCCTCCCTTTGCCCTTCATATCCTCTTCCTTTCCTTCTCTCTCATGCACTCGCCTCTCGATGACATCCCTGCCGCGGTCCTTGCCCCATGTCAGCAGACTACAGCAATGTCTCAAGTTGATCGCCATCGACGTCACTCGCCTCGGCTCCAGCCCACTCGTCCCTCAAGCATTGTCCTCGCCCGCCACATGTCCACGCACGGACATGAATGACGCACGTATGTTGTCATCAATGTGCTACGCGAGGACTCGCTGCCCATGGCATCTCGCCCCCGACATCATTGCCTCATGCTCGCGGATTCGCAGTAGGAAGATCAGGACTCTGGAGTAGCACTTTTGTATTTAAGTAGCTACCATCCTGTACAGTAGCTTAGGGAATCAAATCAAGAGCTTCTGCATCTGCGTTAACCCTCTCATGTGCCAAAGAACACCTCGACTCCCTCAAAATCTCCCGCTTTCCTTTCAAGAACACACACACACACACACTCTCTCTCTCTCGCATGCGCGTCGCGTTCCGGCTACAATCCCTGCTTGCTCTCAGCTCCTCCCTGTCCGTACCCACCCTCGGATCAAGCCCCACGAACTCCCCAGGCCCCGACCTGGCACGCTATACAGTGGACCCCAACGTTTTGGGTGGAGATCACACAGCCATGTTCCCGAGGTGGTGTGCCCCACCATGCACCTCCTACACTTACTTCCCTCGAACAAATGGAGGACCTTGAAGAGAGTGCTATTGATATTCATGGTGATGACAGCGAAGTTCCCATGACAGACATCGTTTCCGCGCATACACAACTTGAATGCTCCGACTCTATGGATTGCGATGATGATGACGAGCTGTACATACCGAGAGAAGAAGGTGGCCTTGTTATAACTGCAGATGCAGAGTGTGCTTCAGTGGAGTCTGTTCATGGTGAGGTAGTTGATACAACTCAGGCTAGTCAAGCTGTAGAAGGACATGGTAAGCATAAGAAGTGTGCAAACATCCTCTATTCCTCCAAATTTTGGGTCGCGAATGATGTGAGCGACACAGACAACAAGTAGATAGAATTTAGGCACTTGTTTATAATAAATAAATGAATATTCCCATTTAGGAAATTTTTTAATGATTTTTGTCACAGTCTTCATAACTGGTTGTGACCTGTGACCTGAGCCGTATCTCTTCTCTTCAGAGGGGGCTTGTGACGCGTGACCGAAGAGTTGGTCGTATTAGTACAGTAATCAGCATTTGCCGAAGTTTGTACGCTGCTTCAAAGCAGTGTTTCCGTCAAGATAATGAGCTGTCGAGGTGATTACCGCGTGATATGCCTCTTCGTGTCTCCTTTTGACGCCCTTTTAGGGTACTAGAAGAATGCGACAAGGCAATCAGGCATGCTGTCAAGGCACGCCAGAAGACACGTGAAGACACGGATGATCAATTCGAGAATGCGATTCGGGATTTGTACGAATATGCGAAGGATTATCACCCCGTGTAACTGAAGATCGTGCCTGGTATCAATGGCTGTATCGCTAACCTTTAGTATCAATAGCCGTTGTGAGAGCGTTAAAATCTCAATGAATCAAGCGAAGGACAACGATAAAGAAAATAGGAAACGAAAGATTGTGTGTGCGGCTTAATCACGCTTCTTCTGTCCCTCTTTTCTGATACTTTCCATGCCCAACTCAGCTCACTGAGGGGGATCCGTTTGTTGTAGAGTTTCGCATCCTACCGTCTCTTCCTCACAGGGATCCCGTCATTGTCCGACGTGAGCTGTGAATCGTCATTCTTGTTCTCATCCCTAATGCCTATGCTAGAGGCGCTCTTCAGCACCTCGGACTTACCTGAAATTCTTTGGAACTTCAGCCATCTCGACGACGGGAAGCGCCTTGCTCTCGCCCAGAAGCCCCACTTCTACGAAGGGCTCCCTGAAAACGTGAACGCATATGTGGGCACGTTCCATCACCGTCCGAAACTTGAGTGCTTCCGAGGCTCGCTTTTTGTTCTGAAAAGTGAAGAGCGCCGGGTGTTTCTCGAGTGTTCGACGCCACAGGCATTTGACAATGTCTGGATCATAAGCGATAACGTGTCCGCGAGCAGAGGAATACTCATCTTCAGACGTTCGTGCATTTTGTTTCGTCTTTTCCCCTAACTGACTTTTTTTAGACATTTATGGAGATCTCGTTGGAGAAGCCAATGTCCTCCGACATTTTCCACCCACACTCTTGTGTTCTCGCGTGGTTCCTGATGGCCCTGAGCAATTTAAACTTGAAGCGGTTCGTCAAACTGATGACTGGAGAGGGATAATTCACGAACTGCTTAAAGCCAAGCATACTCGAATACACTTTAAGCCCCCCTCTCTCTAATCCTAGTTGGGACTGGTTACAACCTTCCTTGCGGACTCCTGGATTCGTGTCTATGTGGCATTTATTCATATTGTTATGCAACTATGTAACATTTGGGAATCGATCTGGAGTTGTTTTCATGGTGCTTGTTCATCACGTACTGTGATTCCGATTCTCAAGTTGTCAGGTAGGTTGATCTTCAGATGACATGCCTCTTTCCCGAGGAGCAATCAAAATATCGTACCGAGCTCTCGGCCTCGAGACGTGACGAGTTCAGTATACACCTGGCAAGTGATTGACACCACGGGAGGGACGGGCCATCGACTTCGCTGCAGCCAGGCCAATGTTCCGAGCACTCTGAGAGGCCTCCACGAGAGTCCCGACTGACGCCCCAGGATAGTCACCGCCTACGAGCAGTCTGTCGGATGCTGTTGAACTGTTATTGCACAGCGGTTCACAGTCCAACCTGTTCTTCCCCAGCGCTACCGTGCAGTTATCGGACGGGTTGAGCATTAGCCAGCAGTCACTTGCATTGCAGGCCCGCGGGGCGAGGTAGGTGCACACCACTGAGGAAGCTGTGGCAGACATTCCGCTGACCTCGGACAGCATCCCTTACGGGCCTTGATTCTAAGGCCAGGCTGTTTTGCAATCCTAGGAAAGTGACGAGCCGTGAATGCCTCAGATGGCTGACACCAACCTTCCGTGCCGCGCAAATCCCGACCAAGGGCTCATAGCCGGGCTCACACCGTTGGTTGGAGTGGCCTCGTTTCGGTCGGGGTAATTTGCGAGAACGGACTAGTCAGACCTGAAGCAAAGCCGCGCCGTGAACAATTGGTCTGTTGGAGCTATAGAATAAGAGCTCAGTCTTGTGTGTAAAAGACTGTATTCAGGTTAGTGTGCTAACCTATAGAATAAGAGCTATGTACAGTATTAGCTTTAAAGGAGTGTAAAGAAATTGTAGTACTGACCTCAGTGTTGTGTGTAAAAGACTGAGGGAAAACGAACGATAACTAAATTCGAATTATTTACACGTACGGTCCGGGTTGTCCGTTCGCGCGGCACTTAGCGGCTGCACGTCCAACACGCCCCCTCAGCCCGAGTGGCGCGCGTTCTCTCTCATTTCCATCGCGAGACCTTTGTGCTTCTCGCAGCTGGGACCCTTTTTCAATACATTGGCTACTGGCTCTTCTGAAGGAGTATAGGCAAGATTGGTCTCCTGCAAGTCGACATTCTGCTGCAAGATAATGGTGTCGCACCTCGGTGTGTTCTGGTGCAGTCGTGAAACTCGGGGTTCCTGGTAATGGCGATGGTCGGCTGGTTGTCGACATGAACATGAGGGATTGTGAGGAGATGGGTCTTTTGGCCCAATCCAGTGAGTGGTTGCCTCGGCCTGGCGGCTTCTTCGGTGGCGCGTGCGCCCGCAGTGTGCTCTGCCTCGGTGCTCAAGGGTGCAACTGGGGCTTGCTTCTTTTGGCTCCAGTTTATGGCCCCACCTGTCAACATGAAGATGAAGTCCAGAATGGGCTTTGCTGGTCCAATCGGGGTCGACGTGTCTGACCGAGATCGGCTGGATGCCGGAGTCGCGCTGGAAGGTCGGGCGGTGGTCGCTCGTACCTCGGGTGTACTGGGTCGCGCGGTCGCGCATGCATTGGTGGTTATTCCCTGGGCACGCTTTCAAGAAGGTCTCGTCTGTCAGTTCTCCGTTTAGGCGGGTGGACTTGTTGTCCATCTGATGGACTGCTAGACTCCTTTCTGCGGCAAGGGCCAGGGTGCAAGGGAGTGCCTGTATTCTGGTGGCACGATTTCATCGGGGTCGTTGTCCTCGACTTAGGTGAGTCCCTGCGTGATGACACGGGCCTTGCATTTTTGGTTTTTGTGGTTTGACCCCCTCTTTATTAGGAAGGTCTCTTCGCTTCCCCTGCTGCGTCTCCGTTCTGCGGACGCGGCACGCTTTTGAGGATGCTAGTGTTTTCGGACACGCGTTTCTCGTTGCATGCCTTTGCCCACTTGGCAGAATCTGCACGGGCTGTCGCCTTGGCGTAGGACTTGGGGTTGGTGGCTACATTTTTATGTGCCACTTTTCCCTGCTCGGTACGTTTCATTTGTAGCTCATGTAGGATGGCGAGATGATGAGCGTCCTTGTTGCGGACGGGTGCGCGTGTGGCACGTTTGGGGCGTCCAGTAGTGGACTGTGCAGGTGAGTTTCCCACTTCATGAACTGTGGGTTGTGCTGAATTTGTTTCAGGCCTTTGTACTTCCACTTGGACCAGCTCCTCTGCTTCATCAACGTGGTCCAGTGTGAGCGTGCGTGTAGTGCGCTTTGGTTGGCCCGTGGTGGATTGCGAAGGTATGTTTTCTGCCTTGTAAATTGAGGGCTCACTGTGTGGTGTTTCAGGCTGAATGGGCAGGGCTTTGCCTGCTCAGACGCCTTGCGGTTCGGCGTGTGGCGCCTGCTCCGCGTTGTCCACCTGTTTCAGGCTGAGTGGGCAGGACCCTGCCTGCTCCGACGCCTTGCGGCTTCATGTGCGGTGGCTGTTCTGCGTTGTCTGCTGGTTCCGCTTTCGCCGCCCCCTCAACTTCGCTCTCATTTCCCCTTTTTCGACTCTTTCGACTGCGTCGTTGAATTCAAGGATCACGCGCTTGATGCACGATGTGGGGCCCCCTTCGTCGGATATGACGGCGCGGGGTTGAGGGGTGCGGGGGGTGGGGAGATGTGCAGGCTTGTATGCCTGCTGGTGATATGTGTGGCCCGGGAACGTGTGCACCAGCGACCTTCAGGTCAGCGTGGTGGGTCTCTTCTCCGGGGTGTGTGCAGACGCACGCGTTCCGAGGACGTGCGGCTGAGAGGGGTCGGGGTTGTCCCCACTCCGTGCCTCTTCGAGCATCAAGTCGTCCAAGGCGCGCATGGACGGTTTTGTGTCTGTACGCGTCGCCCGGACCCTATTAAGAGGTGTCCAGGTCGCGCTTTCGGCGACTTTGATGTGTTGTGGCGTACCCGGGGTGTTAATTTGATGCATGCATCCCCTTTCAGCTAGGGATGTTTGTGCTTCTTGCCTGGTGTGATCGCCCCCTCCATCTAATCGGAGGCTCTTCAAGCGTTGGCCGGTCTTGGGCTCAATGCGCGTGGTGTGTGGCTTGACGTGCTGGGGCGCTTTCGACTTGCGCTTCAGCCCGCCGGCGTGTGTCCTCCACGGCTTATCGTTTGTCCGGGTCGCAACCTGTTCGGAGCATGTGTCCGAGGAGGCCTGGGAGATCGTCGTGCGCGTGGTAAGCGCAGCTTTGGTTTTGTGGCCGCCTTCCGCGAGAGGTTGGTGTGGCATTGCTGTGCACGCTGACTCGAATGTTGGCATTTCGATGGCCATAATGTATAAGTTGTCATGTAATGTTCCCTCACAAGTCAATTTGTTTGCTTTATTGTATATCCCGCAAGTCTGCCCCTGGAAGCGCACTTCTGCCCCGCATTGAGCGAGGTGGGAGACCGATAAGAGGTTTCCATTGAGGTCCGGTACGTGCAGGACATCGCGGAGTATCGCAGTACTCCACACCCCGCGTGCGCGCATCCGGACTAGCACTTGTCCAGTTCTGGTGGTGGTTATTGCGCTATCGTCGCCTAAGGCGACTTGAATGGGTGATGCAAGTGGGGTGAGATGTGTGAACCAATTTGAGTGGGGAATCATGATTCTTGAGGCTCCGGAGTCGAGGAGCCAGCCGTTTCTGAGATTGGTGGCTCGGAGTTGCTCTCAGGTCGTGGACGCACGGATTGGCTCATCTTCGACTGCCAGATGTAATGAAATGCTGTTATCGGATGTGGGGACGTATGCGATGGCAGCGCTGGCTGGTAGCTGAGCTGTGGGCATCGCTACGATGTGCACGCTTGTGCCGGTCCCAGTGGTCATGGGCGTCGCTGCGTTGTGCGCACCCATGCCAGTCATAGCGGGCGTGGGCGTCACTGTGATGTGCGCGCTTGTGCCGGTCCCAGTGGTCGTGGGCGTCGCTACGTTGTGCGGTATTCCGTGAATTTTCCAGCATTTGTGTGTATTGTGCCCCCTGCGTCTGCAGTGAGTGCACTTTGATGTTGTGCCTTTCTCGTTCTGCGCCTCCTGGTCCTTTCCCATTTGGGCTGCCTTTGCATGGTGAGGTGTGGCCGTGTCATTGGTCAATCAGATCCGACGCTCCTCATGGAGGATGCGGTCTGTGACGTGCTCGGCTGTAAGTAGGCTGGGCGGCGTCGAGTGAAGAGTGGCCTTGAGTTTGGCCATGTTTTCCGGTAGCGCGAGAATTAGCATCCATATGAGGGTTTTCTCATCGATGGGGTATCCGAATTTTTCGAGGGCTCGGGCAGCGTGCAACTGTCGGATTATTTGAGGAGCCATGGGTTCAGTTTCGGAGAACGTGACCCAGTATAGGTCCATAAGTAAATGTGCAACGCATTGCTCGCCCTTCCCTGCAAAATGTTTTTCGAGTGTGTCCCAAGTATGTTTGGCTCCAGCAATGCCTAGGGCAGTGTCAAGAGTGTGCCCTTTTAACGTGAGTAAAATGTGGGCATGTGCTTTGCGATCTTTCTGCTCCCAGTTGGCGAAGCCGCTCAGGTCATTGATGGGGTCCGGTTTTGAGTATGTCCCTCTTATGATTTCCATCAGGCCGTTTGTTTTGAACAGTGCCTCTATATTAGCTTTCCATTGCGTGTACGTGACTGTGCCACCTTCGAAGAGTGGTCCGTCGTAACCGTGTTGGCCGCCCATGTACGTTTTTCCCGCGGCTCCTATGGTGGGAGCGTGGCTGCCTCTCGAGGGCACGACATTTGCGGTTGCTGTGGGGGCGCTCATGGTGTTTTGTTACGCAATTTGGAAGCTGGTGGGAGTTCATGATGTCAGGGACGACCAGGTCTCATAATCTGTTGGAGCTATAGAATAAGAGCTCAGTCTTGTGTGTAAAAGACTGTATTCAGGTTAGTGTGCTAACCTATACTATGTACAGTATTAGCTTTAAAGGAGTGTAAAGAAATTGTAGTACTGACCTCAGTCTTGTGTGTAAAAGACTGAGGGAAAACGAACGATAACTAAATTCGAATTATTTACACGTACGGTCCGGGTTGTCCGTTCGCGCGGCACTTAGCGGCTGCACGTCCAACATGGTCTACGCAACCTGACGACGCAACTGTTCATTCTTGTTTCTTTGTTGCTGGGACATGGCGTTTGCTGCTGTCACTGTTGCGTTCTTGCATTTTCCGACCTCCATGGCCCTCTACAACCTCTGGCATCTCCAAACGTGCCGACTCACCAATCCAACACACAACACACACCACCACTCCGTGTCCCAACGCCCAACGTAACTACCCCACGCTCATCTCGACGCGTGTGCAAGTGTACGGCGACCACAAACTCTACAAGCCTCACGAAATCGCCACCAACCCGTGTCTGACTGACCGATGACGGCCGGCCGCCCACTCGCACCGCATACGACCACACGACACGCAAAACACGCGCGATGGCACCGACGGCGCAAGCACACACTCGCAAGCGCAGTCGCAAGAGCTCATCAACGTCAAGCTGCTCCTCATCGGAAACTCGTCCGTGGGGAAGTGCAGCATTTTGCTCCGTTTCTCCGATAGGCAGTAGCTGCCTGAGGACGAGGCCAGCGCGACGATCGGCGTCAACTTTCGGGTGAGGTGGCACACGCCTTTTCCCGCCTTCTCTCCCCCCTCTGTCTGTCCCATCCTCGTTTCGCTTACTCGACGATGACGTCGTTTGTCGCTGTTGTTGCTGTTTCGCTCCCCCGGGTCGATGTGGCACTCCGCTCGCGATTAGGTGCATAAAATGGAGGTCCATGGGCGAAGGGTCAAGATGAGTATATGGGTGCGTGCGCGCCTGTGTGCAAGGAAGGAGAGAGACGCTGATGTCGCGGGACGTGCTGCAGGACACTGCGGGCCAAGAACGCTTCCGCACTATCACGGCGTCGTACTACCGCGGCGCGCAAGGCGTCATCCTCGGTACGGATCCTCCTCCGTGCTCTCGTCTCATCTCCTCTCGCGTGCGCGCTTATATCACATCACGTACGTCAGTGTACGACGTGTCGAGTCGCGAGTCGTTCGAGGCACTCCCGCGCTGGCTGGAGGAGCTCGAGAACTATGTCCCGCCCGAAGTCGTCAAGGTCGTCGTCGGCAACAAGCTGGACAAGGTAAAGACCATCGAACAACAGAAACGTCTCCCGACCTCACCGCCGCAAACTTCCTTCTCTGCCGACAGGAATACTCCAGACAGGTGCCTACGGCGGAAGGCGCGGAGTTCGCGGCGGCGCGCGCGGGATGCCTCTTCGTCGAGGCGTCCGCGAAGACGGCCGTGGGCGTGACGGATGCGTTAGCGAGGTTGTCGCGCGCATCATCGACACGCCCTCGCTGTGGCGCGACGACAAGTCCAAGGCGTCGTCGTCGCCCAGGGGGGCCGGCGCGGCGGGAGCGGGAGCGGGGCCCGCGAGCGGCGGACCGCGCACGACGGAAAGGATGCCGGGAAACATCGATTTGTCGTCGGCGGCGCAGGACGAGGAGACGTTCGGTGGTGGGTGCTCCGAGCGTGTTAGTGGGTGCTGGTGCTGTCTGTCCGCTTAGGCCTCTCGCGTGCGGTCGCTTTCCTTTTTTTCTCTTGATGAGGCAGATGAGCGTCTTAGCGATATCTAACATGTTTTGTGTCTCCGTATCATACCAAATTTTGTTGCAATTTTAGAGCTTACACGGTGTGAAATCAAGTGATAATTACACGGGTGAATTCACGATACGCCAGGACCAATCCAGACCAGGAACTTCGCACGCACGGGCCACCTCTCTCACAACATCTTGTTAACGGTCTTCGTATCAGCTTCCATCCTTACCCATTTTCCATCGGTATGAGCCCTCCAGAACGACCCTTTGGCGGTTACCCACCCCAATCACCTTTCGTCTCTGCCTTGAACCATTACCAAGATGTGACGGGAACGAGGTTGATTGGGCACCCGCTCACTAAGGCACTCAAAAAGTGCTCCTCTGTGCATTCAATTACCGCCATTCTTCAAAAACAAGCACCGTCTATCAGTCGACATCAAGGAGACGATGGAGATCTTATGAAATCTCTCAGACCCATCGTCCAGGTCCTATACAAGCTTTCCACCATCGCCGTCCTTCGTGAGGGCATTAGTCTAGTACGTCCGAATGAATTTATTGGGGCTCATTGTCCCTGAGGCCTATTCTTAGCCAAAATCGCCCGCGAAAGCGATTCTGGCTGCTATAGGTATCTTACTCGGTGTATGCCCCTTCTCTGTTCTTATCCCTGTATCTATGTAACATCTAAGTGCCATAGGCGATCAAAAATGCTGGTGCAAGTTACGATGCCAGTGCATTCCTTGACATGCTCAGTTCCTTCGTGAAGGTCTTTGAGGGACTCGAGATATATACGAAACTTCCTCCTAACGAACGAGCAGTACTTGGGAACATTGTCGTAAAGATAATGGCTGAGCTTCTGTCCATCCTTGCTCTGGCGACTAAGCAGGTCGATCAGAGACGACTTGGTGAGTTCGTCCTCGATTATGTGATGCGTGACTGAACGCAATGCAGGCCAATTTTTATATAATATTCCGGGAGAGGTCGAGGTCGAGGTCGAGGTCGAGGTCGAGGAAACGCGTCAGGGACTCGATAGACGTACTAATGACGGCGGTCAGGTGACGGCAGCGCAGACTCTCGAGATCGTCTATGGTCTCACGCAACGAATGAGGGTGTCCTTGGTTAGCCCGAGTAAGGATCCTTCACCTGGCCCGCGGTTCGCTCGCTTCCGAACACCCATAACCCCAGACTCAGGAAGTGAGGTATCGCCAGACTCTCGAGAAAGAGTGAAAATGAAAATGGTCAAGTCAGAACGTGGGTTATACCATTTTTGATATTCGCACAGCGGACGGAGAACATTGAGCCCCCTTCGCAGGTGACAAGCCGCGACGAGACATTCACAAATGGCTCTCTCCTCCCGACCCTTGGAAAAATCACACTGTCGCTTATAAATCGAAGCATAGTGGAACGGCGGCATGGTGGATCCAAGATGACAGTTACGCAAAATGGAAATCATCTGGGCCCAGTTCTCTTTTGTGGATTCATGGAAAATGTTAGCCTTATTTAACGTTATGCTCTTCCCGACATTAAAGTTTCTTGCATTTCTAGCGGGCGCAGGGAAGAGCGTTCTCTGGCACGTTAATCCGCCCATATTTCTTTGCAGTAACTTACTATAGGCTATTGGCCAGTTCTGCGATCATCGAAGATATTAATGAAATGAGGAGGCGTGGACAAGCATCATTAGCTTTCTTTTATTGCGATTTCAGGGACGATCAAAAGAAGGATCAGCGCAGCTTGGTGTCATCTTTGCTGGTCCAGCTTGGTGAACAGTCTGATGCCTATCATACCATGCTATCTACGTTCTCCGAGACGCATTGTTGCGGTCAGGAATATGCCAGTGAGGCTGAGCTCGTACAATGCCTCAAAGACATGGCCAATATCCCAGGACAAGCTACTTTGTACATCATCATCGATGCCCTGGACGAATGCCCAAATATGGCTGGTTTGGCATCTCCCCGTGAGAAAGTGTTGAAACTGGTGGAGGATCTTGTGAATTTGCAGGTTCCGAATCTACGGATTTGTGTCACTAGCCGACCAGAGGCCGACATCGCACTTGTCCTCCATCCTATATCTTTCTATTCCATTTCTCTTCATGATGAGAGCAGACAAATTCAGGACATCGTCGAATATATTAGGTCTGTCATTGACACAGATCCCGTGTTCCGAACGTGGAAAGCAGCCGATAAGGAATCGGTGATTGATGTTCTCTCGAAAAAGGCTGATGGGATGTGAGTAGTTGGTGATGGCATTCATTATTGCCTTTGCTCATATCTGCACTGTAGGTTTCGCTGGGTTTTCTGTCAGCTTGTCTACCTCCGTCATTGCCTCCCAGCACGCATACTGCGTGCTCTGGATGAATTACCAGAGACACTCAACGAAACATATGCACGTATATTGGAGGAAATTGACGAGGTGAACTGGGAATACGCACACTGCCTTCTCCAGTGCGTTGCAGCAGCTTCCCGCCCGCTTCGCGTCGAGGAACTCGCAGAATTTCTCGCGTTCGATTTCCGCATAGGATTAACACCTAAGATATTCGTCGAGGGGCGGCCAGAAGACCAGGTGGAGGCTGTGTTATCTGCATGTTCTAGTTTGCTTTCCATCGTTGACGTGTACGGATTGAAAGTCATCCAATTCGCACATTCTTCGGTCAAGGAATACCTAACGTCGTCACGACTTGCCGAATCGGAGGATCCGATTTCCCGTTTCCACATTTCTATGACATCCGCCCACACTATCATTGCGCAAACTTGTCTCGGTGTTCTATTACACCTGGATGAAAACGTCACAAGGCATAGCCTCGAAAAGTTCCCTCTCGCGAAGTATGCCTCTGAGTACTGGGATTATCATGTCCGATTCGAGAATGTTTCAGCAAAGATCCATGATGGGATGAAATCCTTCTTTGAGCCGAGCCAGCACCACCTTGCAGTCTGGATCTGGATATATGACCCAATTCTCGGCAAGGGTCTGCATAGTGCAAGCCCCTTGCCTGCCAAAGCGACACCGTTGCATTACGCGGCCTTCTGTGGCTTTCACGACATCGTCAAGTTCCTGATCGTTGACCGCTCGCAGGACGTAAATGCTCGGGGCTTCGACAAAGAGACTCCACTAAGTGTGGCATCTCAAATGGGGTATTTCGACATAGTCCTGTCCCTTCTCGAGCATGGCGCAGATCCGAATGCCCACAACGTCTATAGGTCGACGGCATTGCATCTCGCATCGCAAGGCGGACATGTGGATCTTGCTCGAGTGCTTCTCGAGCACGGCGCAGATCCGAACGCCACAAACTCCCACAAGTCGACGGCGTTGCATCTCGCATCGCAAGGTGGACATGTGGATCTTGCTCAAGTGCTTCTCCAGGTTGGCGCAGATCTGCACGCCCAAAACTCCCACAAGTCGACGGCGTTGCATCTCGCATCGCGAGGCGGACATGTGGATCTCGCTCGAGTGCTTCTCCAGATTGGCGCAGATCTGAACGCCAAAGACTGCACTAAGTCGACGGCGTTGCATCTCGCATCGCGAGGTGGACATGTGGATCTTGCTAGAATGCTTCTCCAGGTTGGCGCAGATCTGAACGCCCAAGACTACACTAAATCGACAGCGTTGCATCTCGCATCGCGAGGTGGACATGTGGATCTTGCTAGAATGCTTCTCCAGGTTGGCGCAGATCTGAACGCCCAAGACTACTTTCAGTCGACGGCATTGCATCTCGCATCGCGAGGTGGACATGTGGATCTTGCTCGAATGCTTCTCCAGATTGGCGCAGATCTGAATGCCCAAGACTGCACTAAGTCGACGGCGTTGCATCTCGCATCGCGAGGTGGACATGTGGATCTTGCTCGAATGCTTCTCCAGATTGGCGCAGATCCGAACGCCCAAGACTACTTACGGTCGACGGCGTTGCATCTTTCATTGGAGGGCGGTCATGTGGATCTTGCTCGAGTGCTTCTCGAGCACGGCGCAGATCCGAACACCCAAGACTACTTACAGTCGACGGCGTTGCATCTTGCATTGAAGGGTGGACATGTGGATCTTGCCCGAGTGCTTCTCGAGCATGGCGCAGATCCGAACGCCCAAGACTACGCTAAGTCAACGGTATTGCATCTCGCACGGCAATGCGGACATAAGGATCTTGTCCGTGATATGACAAAAGTGGCGTTGCATTTGGCATCAAAATCTGGACATTTGGCAGTTGTTCGTGTGCTTCTCGAGCATGGCGCAGATGCCAACGCCCAGGACGACAAAAAGTCGACGGCGCTGCACCGGTCTTCGCAATACGGACATCTAGAAGTTGTTCGCGTCCTAGAGCATGGTGCAGGTACAGAAGCTCGGGATGCAAGGGAGTGCCGCCCATTGCATTTGGCATCTGCCAACGGCCATCTGGAGATTGCCCAGTTGCTGGTCAGGTATGGTGCAACACACAATGTTTTCAATGACAAGCAAGAAACGCCACTTGACCTAGCAGCGGGAAACGGGAGCCTCGAGATAGTCCGTCTCCTGATAGACCACGGTGCGAATATAGGATTTGCTCCGATTCACACAGCATCGCAAAATGGGCACCTGGACGTTGTAAAGCTGTTGCTTCAGCGGGTGGCCGTGGCCGGTGGCGAATCGCTAAACAAACTCTTACACTCAGGATCGGAATATGGATCCACCGCGCTCATGCGCTTGCTTATCGACCATGGCGCAAGTCCAGACGCTAAGGATGAGGATGAAGAGACCCCACTTTTCTTTACGTCGAGGAACGGAAATGTGGGGTCCACGCAGCTGCTATTGGAGCACGACGCGACGGTAAATTCCCGTAATTGGCGGAAGGCGACCCCTCTACATGCGGCGTCGGAAAGCGGACACGCAGAGGTTGCTCGATTATTACTCCACCACAAAGCGAAAGTCGACGCACAGAATGTCTATAACTGGACTCCATTGCATCTGGCGTCGCGGATAGGCAGCCACAATACTGCGGAGGTCCTCCTTGAACATAGCGCGAATGTGAATGCGCAGAACGATTCTCGCTGGACTCCGCTGCACATGGCAAGCAAAAAGGGACATCTGGATGTTGTGCAGCTTCTTCTCGACTCCAATGCCAGTGTGGATATCCTGGAAGGGCATGGGGAGACTGCGTTGCACCTGGCAGCGTATTATGGACACAAGGAGGTTGTGTTGGCCTTGCTGAGGGCTAATGCCAAAAGGAACATCGAAAACAACGAAGGGAAACGTCCTCATGACTTAGCAATGGAGGAGCACCATACGGCCCTTGCCCAATTACTAGAGTAAATGGGCCAGACTTGTGTGTACGAAGTAGCGGGCGATGATCGACCGGTGGTCAGTGCGGTTTGTGGAATTTGGAAATGATCTACTCTATCTCGTGGAAACTCGATTCCGATGTTCGTCCAGAAAGGCAATCAACGTACGATATGTATTGGTGTGTACGTACGGTTTGTAACTTGTTTACACTCCATCATGGTATGAATAATCACGTTATCGTTTTGGAAGTGGCTATCTCGTTGCAGATGTCATCACCAGAGTTGAATTCTACCCAGGACTCCGAGTCGGTCAAGGAAACTCGTTCGCTTCAATTACGCTATAACCACGCAAGTAACAATAAAACAGCGTGTCCCAGGACGCGCGCGTGTGTATGTACTATGGCTGACCTGACACCATCAGGAAAAAACGAAAAGGCTATGTAGTGCTATATAGCTACCATAGTGTCTGTAGCAACTTTACAACCATTGAGGTTTCATGCCTACATAGCATCCACCAAACTCTATATAGCTGTTGCCAGTGTTATATAGAGCACCATTGACTATGTTTCTTCTACTAATGCTATGTTCTTTTTTCTCTTCAAGTTTATTGTGCTAGAGGGACAGCATCAGGAAGATCACACATTCTTTTTCAGCTTTTTTGGCTTTTTGGCTTTATAACAGTCACTCCTAAAGTCAAAAGTTTGCTAAGTAAAATAGTGTCATCAAGGTGCCATGTAAAGTTAAAAAAGTTTGAAAGGTTAATAAAGTTTGTAAAGTTAGTTAGGAGGCTGGATGTCACCATCACTTGAGGTAGTGACAATAACAAAAGACTTAAATAGTGATAGATGTATGAGTAAGCATTCTGAATGCTTGTGAGCAGAAATGAGACTGTAATTGAGAGGCTACAAGACTAAGAGACAGGAGATTTGACTTAGGGTCTACATGCATTTGGAGCGACAAGTTCTTATACTACGAACTGGGAATACTTTGGATGCCATGTCTGCATGCCAGCTCTATGCTTCACTGGTGTTTTGCTGTCATTTGCACACTGTCCCCCTCAGATTCATCCAACACATTGAGCTCTGGTATCATCACCCTTGGCAAAGGTTGGACGTCCTCATCCAAAGAATCTCCAGCTCAAGCAAATGGCTGCAGGTGTGTGCATTGGTGGTTTGTGAAGCTCAAGATGAGCAAGTCACATGGGAACATTGGCTCTCTTGAGTCAGTGTCTGCAGTGTTGCAAGTCATCATGTGCTCCTTGGACCTCCACTTCAAGGAGATCTTGTTTGACCAAGAGGTTGTTGAGGTGGGAGTTGAGGGAATTGTAATAAAAGATGTCGGTGACAACCCCCCAGTCAGTGTCATGGTCTGCAGCTTCAAGGACATGGGGCAGCTCTGTGGAGTGGGCGTTAATAAGTTGGATGAACCACTGGGGAAGGCTCTTGGGAGGTTGGTTGACATTGTTGACTGGGGCAGCCAAGAGTCACGCTGCATATTGAGGTTCATCAGGACAGTCTCCCAGCACTCCCAGAGCCCAGGTGGGTTGGTCTTGGTCCTGGCATACAAAGCAAGTGACTGCTCACATTCTGTTCCCTCCTGGGATTGGGATGAGAAGATTGGGGGCATGGCCATTGTTTGACCTAAAGCCTTCAGGGGCGTACTTGGGTGGTTGGTCATGTTCTTGTAGCTGTCAGGTGAGGCATATGACCTGTAGCTCAAGGTCAAGAATGTGTTTGTGTCAACATTGGGCTTCTGCTGCTGTGGCTTGTTGTCCCACATCTTGAGCTTGTACAGTTTCGATGAGTCCATCAAGGAAGAGTCGTAACTGTTGAGGGGATATGTCCAGGTATGTATCCAGGACCATCCTGAGTGTCCTGGGTGAGAGGGGGCCTGCTCAGGTGGCAAGTGGAGAGGAAGGAGATTTGGGGGTAGAGATGCTGATGGTAGACATGTTACAGCGGAGGCATTAGAGGATGTTGTTGTAGTCTGTGAGGTGGGTGCTTTTATACATATGGGTAGACGTGGTACTTCGGTAGTAGTGGCCATTAAGTGTAAATTTTCTGCTTCTGTCCACATAGCATTGCTAATAGGGCATCTGGCCCACTTTACTAGGTATTGAAGTTGTTGTTGCCTTCCAATTTGTTGATGATTCAAGATAAGTTCAGGTTCTAGTTGTTCTTCTCCTTTGAGAAGTGGTGGGGGTGGAGCTGTTGGAGTTATGCTGTAGGTTTGTGTGGTTCAATATGGCGTTAATAGTGAGGCATGGAAGACATTGTGTATATGCCATGCTGCTGGTAGTGATAATCAATATGCCACAGGGGAGATTTTCTGAAGGATTCTGAATGGTCCATGTCTTTTAGGGGCCAGCTTGGGTGTCAGATATGGTAGTGATAGATTCAAAGCTTTCAACCATACTTCTTGCCCTTTGTGATATATGTCAGCTGGTGTCAGGTGATTTTGTGCTATAAGGTTTATTGCTGCTATTGCTTGAGCATGTTTGTTTCAAAGGGTTTCCATGCATGTCTCAGTAAATTTGTTATTGGTGGCCACTCCAAACTGTGGGTGGAGTTGAATTTTGTATCCGAGTAGAGCTTCTGAAGGTGACATTTTAATGGTGCTATTGGTTTGGTTATTATAAACAGCTGATGTGATAGCCAGCCAGGAACTCCAGTTGGTTTGGTCATGGGTGATGAGGTGGAGGTATTGTTCAATCCATTGGTTTGCCCTTTTGGATGAGCCATCTGTCTTGGGGTGAAACACTGTGGAAAGATATTACCTTCTCTGGTAATCTGAACCATTGGTAGATGTGGTCCATGTATAACTGTGTTATCTGTGGTCCGGTTATAGAAGTAACACATGGGAGGAACACTGCTGCCCTAGATGCACCATGATTGACTATTGTCAAGATGGTGTTGTACCCATTACTTTTGGGTAGTTGGGTGATGAGGTCCATAGCAATTTGTTGGAATGGTAGTGAATTCTGACTGGTGGGGATGTGGTATAGTGGTACTTTGGGAGGGTGAGTTTGGATCTTGTTCTGTTGATAAGTTAGACATCCAGTTACATAGTCTTTGACCCATTGATTCATTCCTAGCCACCAATATAACTGTGACATTTGTTTTATAGTTTCATCTCGCCCTGGGTGGCCTATGGTTGGAGTGTCATGAACTTCTTGTAGTAGCCTTCATTTGATCAGCAGTTCTGGTGGAATTACTGCTCTCCCATTTATTGCCATTTTCAGTGCACTTGGCGGAGCTTGAATTCCACCCAAATCGGCTGCAGAAACCCCCTCAAACATGCGGGATGAATATCTCCCTCAAAACAGCTTCAATTCATATGAAAATTATTGTCCCTGAATCGCCTGAATGAGGGCTAGGCAGCCCCATTGTTTTCATGAGATTTGAGTGAGAATTGGTGGAGCTGGACTCAAGCCACCTCCACATGTGTATTAGATGAATTACAACTCAAAATCATGGTCTATATCTATTATTTTTCCCTCATGTTGTACCCATGGGCTGTCTTGAGGCAGCCCCATAGTGTTTTTGACTCAAGTGTTGTGGTGTGCAACATTGTTTTCAGTGTGATTGGAGTGACGGCCAGCCACTCATTGCCCCTCTTACCTCTCCATTCTGACCATACACATACCCTGCACCCATGCCTGCTCCAGCCTCCGTCCCTACAGCGTGCACCATCGCCTCCGCCTCACCTGCCTTGCCCATCGTCCCTGTGGTTCCCACCTTGTCCGCCGTTCCCGTCACCTTGTTCACCGCCGCCATCCTCGACTCGCCAGCCATCATCGCCTCGGCTCCACCTGCCCTCGCCGTCCCAGCATCACCCGCATTCACCATCGTCGCCACCTTGTCTGTCCCCGCCGCCGTAGCCTCAGCCATGACATCGCCTATTGCCACTGTCCCCGTCTTAGACCAACCAGCTCCCACGCCCTCAGTGTCGCCTGCTATGGCACTGTCTCAGCTCCATGCACAACCACCATCTCAACCTCGCCCACCGACGTTTTAGCACTGCCCGCCACTTCAGCCCTCGCAGCCTCGTCTGCCACCCCCGCCTTCGTCTCATCCGCTCCCACGCCCTCAGTCATCTCATCGCCCTCAGTCTCGTCCGTTGCCTCGTCCATTGCCACAGTAGCCTCAGTCAGTGCCAGCCGCCGACTTCGCATCAGTCTCCATCTTAGCCTCACCCATACTCGTCAGTTCAGCCCAGTCCGTCATAGCACCAGCATTGCCAGCCGCCGCCGTCTCCACCCTGCCCTCAGCCTCGGCCTTCTCAGTCTCAGCCGCCGCCACCGCGCCCCTAGTTTTGCCAGCTGTCTCCGTCGCCCCAGCTTCAGATCAGTGAACCGCCGCCACCGCGCTCTTAGCCTTGCCAGCCGCCTTAGTCTCATCAGCCGCCACTGTCGCCTCAGCCTCAGCCACCGACGTCTTAGCGCCACACGCCGCCATCTCCACCACCGTCTCACAAGCCACCGCCGCCAGCGCCCTTGTCAGCCACCACCGCCGTTGCCCCTGCGTTGCCCTCAGTCGTCGCCTCTGCCCCGTCCGCCTCCACTGTCGCACCAGCTCAGTCCGCCGCCACCTTCTCAGTCTCAGCCTCAGTCTTCTCAGTCTCAGCCTCAGTCTTCTCAGTCTCAGCCGCCGCTTTAGTAGTTTCGCGCGACACCAGCACCGCCGCACCGTCGCAACCCCTCGCCACCAGCACCACCCCAGAAGACCAAGAAGGCCTCGGCCACAAACTTAGCCACAACACGCCACAACAGGAGCAGAAGCCGCCGCCGCAGGAGAAGCAGTTGCCGATGCCAACAGCACACCGCACGCCGCCTCCCACATCGCCTCCCCATCCGTTTGCGTGCTCTCGCCCACATCTGCTGCCGACACCTGCAGTGGAGACGACCCCGCCACCGCCGCCGCAAGACGACAGATCCCACCCCCGTGCAAGCCGCCCCACACATCCTCTTTCTCAAGTCCTCGCCACCTATGTCTCTATCTACGAACTCACGCTCACCGCCTACGCCTTCACTCCTCGTCCATGCCTGCTGCCACCACCTGCAATGGAGATGACCACGCTGCCACCGCCACAAGACAACACCACCACCACGCAGCTGCCATCTCGTCACCACCACCCTCGTCTCCATCGCCTCCATTTCCCATCGCCCTCGCCTCTTCCGTCATCGCCATCACTGATCGCTGCCTTCACGTCTTCTGCAGCACAAGCAGCCGTGACCGCCGCCTCAATTCAGACATGAAAGGCTCAAAACACTCGCATTCAGACACTTGACCGAGGATGGTCAAAGTTTCAAGCCCCCGGGAGGTGTAAGGAAGATTATGGCTGGCCTCGAAATCACATGCGAAAACGCGACACGACATGACATGAGACTGACACCTCAGCTCCCTTTCATCCCTTGCCACCTCCCTCTCGTTCCAGGCAGTCCACCGACCGCACACCACAAGCCATCTTGCGTGCGACATCAAGACCTTGATTGCATCGCCCAGCCCTCGCCACCGATCATGCGCCCATGCATGCCTCGGCACACTAGACGCGTTCGCGCCTCAAGCCTTTCATGACCGCCTTGACCGTCTCAACCAGTCTTGATTCACTTTCATGCCATTCATCTCTAGTACCTCTCTCCTGTATATAAAAACACCCTAGCTACTCTGTAGTAGAAAGAGTTCAGAATAGGACCCCTCTTTGCAACCCACTCCTCTCTGTCTGTGAAAAACAAGAAGGATGGTCAGAATCAAGAGGCGAGAGGGGCAATGAGTGGCTGGCCGCGACTCCAATCGCACTGGAAACAACGTTGCACACCACAACACTTGAGTCAAAAACACTATGGGGCTGCCTCAAGACAGCCCATGGGTACAACATGAGGGAAAAATAATAGATATAGACCATGATTTTGAGTTGTAATTCATCTAATACACATGTGGAGGTGGCTTGAGTCCAGCTCCACCAATTCTCACTCAAATCTCATGAAAACAATGGGGCTGCCTAGCCCTCATTCAGGCGATTCAGGGACAATAATTCTCATATGAATTGAAGCTGTTTTGAGGGAGATATTCATCCTGCATGTTTGAGGGGGTTTCTGCGCCGATTTGGGTGGAATTCAAGCTCCGCCAAGTGCACTGAAAATGGCAATAAACAAAGTGGTTGTTGAGGAGTACTTTGGAAGGAGAGTATCACAAATGGACAGTCTGATGACTGCAATGCTACATTGGGGCTTATATACCATGTACATGGTCAATTACAAAGAACAGGAACTATTCTAGACTCTTTGGTACTATCCAATAGGGTTGTAGAGGCATGAACTCACTTGTGTCAGATTTAGGGCTGACTGAGTGTATTACTGATCAGTGTGGAGCAATGACACTATAATGATGTCACTGTGGAGTGCTTGGTGAGCAGATGATGTCAGTGTGTAGTCGCTCAGTCAGCCAAGATGTCATTGGAGCTAAATGACATCATATGAGTTATTGTCATGAACCATTTCCCAGAGAGGGCCCTAGAAGGACCCTTCCTTATTAGAGGAAACCCAGCCTCTATGATGCCACCTGCTCACATGGACAAAAGGAGTGAGTAGAGGTGTCCACAATATCACACATGCATTGTTGTGTGATTGATTCTAGGCACAATCAACATATAGCAAGCCCTACTTAGTGACAACCCTTCTAGCAATATAAGACAGTATTATAGGCTCCCTAAAGACCCGTTAGGATGACCCAAAGTGCTCTACAATATACACTAACAAAGATACTACAGGCCCTATAACACGTTATTAGACTAACTCTAATAACCTTAGAACAAACTATAAGGCAATACTAAGGACCTTAATAGAAGTATTAGGATCGACTCTAAGGACCCTAATAGAACTATATAAGGGGCCTTATGGACAACTCTATTCCACAGACAAAGCCACAAGTCCTCAGATGACTGGCCCTAAACTTTGCACATGTACTAAGCAGTGAACATGTGGACACTAAAAGCTCTTCAACTAATTAAAATGAGAATGGGGAGTCAGGGTCCACCCTGAGCTGCCTCCATTTGGATGCTTTTGCTTACCAGGAATTCCCTTAAATGGATCCTTAAAATTACTAAGCAATAAAAAAATTCTTTCAGCTGCAGCATCTTTGTTTTACGAATGCATGTTTGTTTTTTGTTCTGCCATCCTTCCTCTCTCTGCCTTCCTTCTTCCTCTCTTTCCCCTTTCCTTCACACTCTTCCTTCCCCAAGGTCCCAGTTCAAGACTCTCAAAACACCAGTTTCCTCAAAATTTCACTGGCCTCATTGGAGTTTTCCCATGAGCTGTCATTTCCACAGGTGCACAAGGCACACATACAATATGGACACCTGGCCCAGCCCCCTCTTCTCAATGGGCAATCAGTCACATGTGTGCCTCCTCCTCTCCCCACCGCTTCTTCCTTCTCCCATGGACTCTATCATAGGGCTCGGGATGAGATCCGTTTCCCACATTCACGTGTTTGTGAAAGTGAGTGCTTCCCTTTGTTTATGTGAGTTCATCTGCATAGTTGACCTCCCTTTTCCTGCAGAGAAAATGGTTTTCAAGCATGCCCCTTCTATGTTCCTCCCTCCATGCACACCAGGCCAATTCCGACACATGAATCCCAGATGGCACACAACTATGCTTCCCACATGCACAAAATTCTCGCATTCTTGTGTGCTTGCTCACCCTTGCACATTCATGTTTGTATCCCATGTGCACTTTTCTCTCACTTTCTCTCCTTCTTTCCCTCCTTCCTGCAAGACCAACAGCCAAGTATCCCATGCCAGATGGTTCTTCAAGCAAATTCAATCTGTGACAGGTCAATTCCCTCAAATGTGCCTTTTCCCATGTGCACATGCGTTTTTTTCTCACAAATTTTTCTATTCCTCCTCTCTCACTTTCTCAACCTACCATGCATCTCAATACCCTCTGCCCTGCTAGCAACCCCAAGGCAAGACCACAAGAGCACCCAATGGTCATGGAGGCAATTCCACACAATCACAAACCCTGTGTGCTTTTTTTTTTCTTTTTTCTTTTTTTTTGTTCTAATCTGTTCTCAGCAACAGCACAATCAGTGTCAAGACTCACTGTTGAACTATCCAGTTCAAGAGTGAGGAGTAAGCTCGAAGATGAGTCAATAGATGTCTAAGACGGCATGGGCAAGGAGTAGAGTCCAAAGCAGAAGCAAATACCAAAGAGGTATAGTTACTGGTAAAGTTGAGCAGGTATGCAGGGAAGAAGCCAGAATGGTCACAAAGGGGACAGTCCTTAAAGGAGTATCCCAGGGATAGAGAGTGCTGTAAACAAATGGACAGTCTAAGGACTGTCCGCTACTTTATTGAGCACTTATTTACTACAAGAGAACTGCTAAATAGGGAACAAGTCATAACCTTGTTATTGTTATGAACCTAGGCCAGGTCCTGGCCATAGATGGTCCTATTTCACTCAAGAGAGACCTCTCTTTGTTTGCATTACCAACTCCTTCCCATTTTCTGGGCTATCCCTCCTGCAGTGCAAGATATCGCTATTGCAAAGGCACTATAACACAACCGGGCACCTGTTTCTTAATCGGGTAATCATCGCGTGGCAGCCACATGGTCACCCAGCCACCAGGAACCCAAAACAGCAGCACAAACTCTTAGAAACTGTTGCATAACTCATCTGACATCATCAAGGCTCCAATGACATCATGGCTGACTGAGCGACTCCACAGTGACCTCATAGGCTCACTAAGTGCTCCACAGTGACATCATAATGATGTCATCGCTCCACAATGATCAGTAATGCGCTCAGTAAGCCTGAAACTTGACACAAGTGAGTTTATGCCTCTGTAGTCCTATTGGATGGTACCAAAGAGTCTAGAATAGTCCCAGTTCTTTGTAATTGACCCTGTATACTGTATATAAGCCCCAATGAAGAATGGCAGTCATCAGACTGTCCATTTGTGATACTCTCATCTTCCTGGGTACTCCCCCGCGACCGCTCAGTTTAAAGACTCCCCTCGCTTCCAAGGTACTCTTCTACAACCACCTTGTTTAAAGCCCCCTCGTTGCACTGGCTTCTAACCTTCACCTTTGCCTCCAGTTACACGTACCAGTCCCCATCTGGTACATCCTAGTCATTTGGCTCGTCCTCTTGTTCAACACCGCCTACGCTGCATACCATCTGTTCTGACCCTTGCCCACCTGCTCCTGAGTCCACACGGATCAGCAGTATGTGTCTTGACATCTGGACAGTCTCTCATCACCCTTGTATTGACCAGCCAACGCTCAAGTGTCCACTCCCAACTCCCCCACTTTTGTCAACACTTCCCTGCATCTCCCTTCTCCTCTCCAGCCCACTCCACGCACCGCCCTTCGTCTCCTCACTGAAGACCTCGGACCAACTGACACGTCCTCACCCCTCAGCATCCTATACTCCCCAGAAGCCCCACCATCGTCTCCTGTCATCGCTCAGCCTGTTCCAGGCGACTTTGTCCCTGTCGGCACTCCCCCTCCAGCGCAGAACGAGCAGCAGCAAGTGGACCGTCCTCCCTTGCCTGAAGGCTTCCTCGACCGCCCTCCTTGCACAAAATTCCAGTTCCACCCTCATCAGTACTTCATCCTTCCCACCACCAATCGTTCCCGCGAGCAGTGGCGCCCCCTCCACGACTTAAATCACCAAGACTACCTGGGACACATCCCTACTTCAGACCAGTTGAGTCGTCGCGCCTTCACCGACACCTACACAACCATCTTTCGTGCACGCATCGTCCACACTTTTGCTGTGGAACCTTCCAATGCTGCCCTTGCCACCCAGTACAACTTAACCCCCTTCGGTATCTGTTCCAACATCGGGATATACGCCCCGGACGCTGACTTCCCCCTCGGACGCATCGCATACATCTTTAACACTTCTTTGTTTAGGAAACTATTTACCTTGCCTGCTATTTACCGCCCTGCTTACAAGGGCTCGTTTTGCTTATCTATCATACACGACTTCTTGGACGGACGCCTCGCCTTTGCTTACGGTTACTTACATTTCGAGGAGAACAGTAACCGCGTATCTCTACGTCACTATTCGACTTATACAGTCGACACCATCCGCTTTAACCCCCAGCTACTTCGTTTCTGCTTCACACCTCGTATTCCCCCTAACCCCCTCGAAATAATCGAGAGGTACCACCTCGAAACTATAGATCTTGCGCACAGTTCTTAAAAAGTAAGAACCATCCTTGTCACGCTTCAATAAAGATCGAATAAAGATCCTTTCTTTGCTTTAACTAAAGTGCCTCGCGAATACACCTTAGAAGAAGACAAAGAAGAAGACGCTATCACTCGACACGTCTTAAGTCTAAATCATTATCGAACTTGGACCTCCGTCGCGTTCCCTGTCACTACTTTAACCAACTTGCACGACATACCAGAGATAGAACCACCACACGAAGACTTTCCTCATCTCATTGTCAAAGAATTCCTTGGAGTCTTACCTTTTGGACAGCTCTTAAGCCACAACGAACACGCACTATACCTCGAAAGTCTTAGTTGACTTCTGCCACCAGCACAACAGCAACTATTATATTGGCACCTTGCTCAAGCGAAGAACATCCAAGGACAACCAGTCGACTATCAATCCCTACACACCAGTGAATTAAATCTCTGGACCAGAGTCATTCAACCACGCCACCACATCATTACCCACTCCTTGAGAACAGGATATCGCTTATTCTACTTAGCTTGGACTTATATCAGCTACTATTGACTCACCGTCCAGTTCTACCACCTACGCCTCAACAGAATACAAAGGGAAAACCAATCTTACGTCCAACTTGCTGTTGTACCAGGAATACACAACACCTTTGATTGGGAAACTAACTCTTGGCTATACAACGCAGACTACAATCAACCTTGGGCAATTACCAGCCCAGACGCCTCATATACTGGTCCCCCTGCGTACTATTCTGTCCCAGCAATCCTAGAAGCCTCAAGTCTCGCTCCTCGACCCCTCACACCAATTCAAACTACCATCCCAACTAGCCAGGAATGTTGGTCTGCCAGCACAGAAAATACCGAGTCAAACCTGTGGACAGCAAGGTGTAACTGCAAAACAGAGTATTGCACGTGCAACTTTCGACCAGATACACCTCCTACTCCTGACGGAATTACCTTGTGGACACCAGGCGATTACCACCTCCCATTCCAGTAATTCTGGCTCCTCGACACAGAAGACACGCAACGCCTCAGGGAGCTCCCTCTAGAGAAACAGTTCCCAACGCAAGAGGATTCCTTGTTGAAAGACCATTACCTCCTACTCCCCCTGATGCCTACGTACCCCTGTTTACCTCTCGTATTCCTACACCTGTCGTACCTCCTCAGCCCTTTGCATCGCCATTTGTTGAATCACCTGATAGTATTGACATTAGAAATACTGAACTTCACTCCTATCTACCAGAACAATCTTTCTTAGCCCTAAACCTACCTACACATTCAAAGAGGGAACTACTTGAATTTAAGAACTATTGCACAGAGGCTTGGCATCTTAGAACGACCCACTTTGTAGTGTATCAACACCCCACCAGAGAGATAAACGACTTTGCTATCTCACCAGCAGAATTCGAAGGATACTTGTGGAAAACCTGAGTAGTCTTGACCCAAAGCAGCATCACCGAAGAATACTCCTGAATCCACTTGAGAAAGCACCAAGGAAGACCCGACACTATTCGACTGAAACCAGCCTACACCATTGCATATCCTTGGAACAACAGCCATTGGACTATAACTGTTGTCTAGATCTATGAGCACTAGGAGAGACATCACTGACGAAGAAGAAAATCTAATCCCACTCCTATTTGAAAATCTCAGCTACGACACCCAAGATCACTGTTACTGAGGAAGATTTGCGGGTACACCTATTATCAACCATGGAAATCTTTCTGACACTTGGTTCTATGAAGACGAAAACAACAAAGTTACCACCGAACAACTTAAAGCGGCAGCCCCAGGAGCAGAGAACGTCCAAGACTTCAATCCTTATAATTACACAGGCCTCTTCCTAGACAAACTGGTCAAGTGGAGCCGTTCTAGAAAACATTGGGTTTACTATAACAATCAAGAAGTCGATTTTACAGCCAGAACAACTCAAGAAGTTACTGCTATCTTAGGAACTGCTCAAAGCACTCAAAGCACTACTCCAGGACCTTCCACCCAGCGTAATACCCAACAACCTACCCCTCATACAATTAGCAATGTACCACAAGCAGTCCCTCGAACGCTCACTCCAACTAGAATCCAATTACAAGGAACAGCCCCACCTATTGTTACAGCTGCAACAACTCAGAACCCCACCATGTCAAGCAATCCACGCCTTGTCGGAACTGCACCAGAACCCTTTGATGGAAAAGCTGATAATGCAGAAGCCTTTTGGGCAGCTTTGGCCAATTATTACTACATCAACGGCGACTCCTTTACAGATGAAAGCAAGAAAGTCGCTGCTGCATTAACCCACTTTAAAGTAGGAACACCCACCGGAGCGTGGGCTATAGAACAAACCACTAAGGCTATGGCTCATACAGTAGCAAACTATGGATCATGGAACGATTTCAAGAAAGCCTTTGCCGATCACTTCATCCCTGCAGAAGCAGAGTTGGCCTCCGCTAACACAATGCACACCTATTATTAAGGGAATCTACCCTTTAACGAATGGTACCAGAATTGGTCGCACCACGCATCACGAGCTACCACCGACAAAAGAACAAAGATGTACGCATTCAGGAAGAACATTAACCCGGCCCTACATCAGAAAATACTAAGGATCACACCGACACCAACTACACTTGCAGCCCTTGTCAAAGCAGCAAGAGAATTCGACAACCTTTTCCACCTCTACAATTCCACTGCTTTTCAAGGAGGATGCTCTGTGCGTGCCCGAGGATTAAATACTCAAGGATCAGACAATCCATTGGAAATTAACCTGTACCAAGGAGAACCTAATGAACGACCCTGGGAATCCAGAAGTGAAAGGAAACCCCTCACAGACGCAGAGAAAGAGTTTCGACGCAAGAACAACCTCTGTTACTACTGTGGAAAGAAGAACCATATGGCAAATCAATGTAGAGCAAAGAAAGCAGCCCAAGGACACCAATGACAAGGATCTCGCCCCCAAACAGTCAGAGCTACAACCATCCAAGATGAAAACATCGAACCTGTGCAAGAAGAACCCATTCCTGTTGCATCATTAACAACTTGGAGAGAAACACTTGCAGACTCAATCCTTCGCCCAAGATCTGCTCCTATGGATTTTTAATTGGACCCCCTTCTGCACCGAGAAGGGACATGGTCCAAATCAGTATGATACAAAGAGAAATCAATTACCCCAAGGTTTTTACCAAGAATATTTGCTCCCCATCTATTGCCTTGAAAGTTACTTTAGTGGGGAAGACAAGTGGCAAAGAAATCGGTGCAAGAGCCCTGCTCAATAGTGGAGCAGAAGGAATGATAATCCACAAACGATTCGCACAAAGACACCACCTGCACCTCCGAACTATGACCAAACCATTGCCAGCACAAAATGTAGATGGAACACAAAACGCCAACGGACTAATACGCTTTAGCACCATCCAAAGACTTCGCATTCAAGTGCACACAGGTGCTACTCATGACGAACAAGCAGAATTCCTTGTCACTAACATTGGAGATCACGACATCATCTTAGGAACAGATTGGCTACGACACCACAACCCAGATATCGATTGGGCAAACAACACAATCACACTGAGGAATTGCCCCCGAACCTGCCTTACCATGCACCCAAGCATAACCATTGCATCTGCATCTGGAACACGGAATTACCAAATACAAGCGCTTACTTTTCCTGAAGAAGAAGAACCTGAGTTTGCAAATGTTGCTGCACTAATCTTCCCAGATACTGAAGGACCATTGAACCCATGTGTGGACGAACAAATCTACAATGCATTTAGACCAGTGACAATCAGCATAAGAGCCAAATCAACCACAGCTACCAAACTAGCCCATGCAGAAACACCCCTCAAGGCATTAGATGAACTTATCCCTGTCCAGTTCTTGAAATGGCGAAAGGTTTTTGACAAACAAGCCTCTCAACGTCTTCCTGCTCACCAACCATGGGACCATGCAATCAATCTAAAACCAGGGATCGCCCAACGCAATTCTGGCATCTACCGACTTACTCCCAAAGAACTACAAGCCCTAAAAGAATACTTAGATGAACATTTCAAAAGAGGCACTATCTGACCATCAAAAGCAGCTATCGCCAGCCCATTCTTCTTTGTAGAAAAGAAAGGAGGAAATCTACGACCAGTACAAGACTACAGAGCTCTAAATGCAGCAACTGTCAAAGACGCGTATCCACTACCCTTGATTCCTGAATTAATTGACAAACTCCAAGGAGCCCAATACTTTACCAAGTTTGACGTGCGATGGGGATACAACAATATCTGCCTAAGAGAGGGCAATGAACACCTCGCAGCATTCAAAACACCATTAGGACTCTTCGAACCATTGATAATGACATTTGGTCTCTGCAACGCCCCAGCCACTTTCCAACGCTTTATGAACACCATCCTAGCGAAATACATTGCCACTGAATGAGTGGTCGTTTATCTAGATGATATACTAATCATGGTGCAAACTTTGAACGAACTAGACGACTGGACACATAAGGTCCTAAAAACACTCCAAGACCATGACTTATACTTGAAACCAGAGAAATGTGCTTTCCGACAAACCTCTATTAGTTACCTAGGCATCAATATCTCCCAAGGACGAATATCCATGGACCAAGACAAGTTAATAGGCATTACAAAGTGGCCTACTCCGACCAATATTACGGAAGTACAAGCATTTCTAGGATTCTGCAACTTCTATCGACGATTTATCCACCAATACCTCACGAATAGCACGGCCCTTGTTTAACTTAACAAAGAAAGAAAACCCCTTCAAGTGGGAAGACGATGAAGAACAAGCATTTCAAAAACTAGTCCAAGCATTCACAACGGCCCCAATCCTCATGTTACCTGATCATACTAAACCCTTTCGACTCATCTGTGATGCAAGCGACTTTGCAGTTGGCGCAATCCTGGAACAACCTGATGAATTTAACAGATATCACCCAATAGCCTATTTTTCGAAATCCTTGGATCCCGCACAATAAAATTACATGATCTATGATAAGGAACTCCTTGCCATCATCTCATCCCTCTGGCACTTCTGACATTACCTTGAAGGCGCTACACATCCCATTGACCTATGGACGGACCACACTATCACGCATCACCCAGGCACTATGAACAAAGCCGACGGTCTGTCCAGGCAACCAGACTTTAAAGAGGGGATACAAAACGAAAATGATGGAAAGGTGCTCCTAGATGACAAATATTTTAAAATCAGAGCAACACGCACCTCTGCAACAGAACCAATCAGTGACCAAGAACTTCAACAACAACTACGATCTAGTAAAGACTACGACCCAGAAGTATCTAACGCATTAGCAATCATTATAAAGAATGGACCAAGACAACTATCCAAAGGCTTACAGGACTGGAACCTCGAAGATGGACTAATATTATTCAAAGGAAAAGTCTATATCCCAAACAATGACACCCTAAGAAAGAAAATTCTGAAACTACACCACGACTCCCTTGCCACTGGGCATCCTGGCCAATGGAAAACTTATGAACTAATCAGCCGAAACTATTGGTGGCCAGGAATGCTAACCTATGTCAAAAGTTATGTAGACGGTTGCGCAATTTGCCTAGAGTACAAAGAACTGTCCAAAGACAGAAACACCCCTTGTACCAATTACACCAGCTGGAGAAGTATGGAAAAGCATTACCATGGACTTTATCACGGACCTACTGATTTCACAAGGCTTTGACAGCCTCCTAGTCATGGTAGATCAATTCAGTAAAGCAATAATCATTACCCCTTGCCACAAGACAATCACAGCAGATGAAACAGCGACACTAATCATGAACAATGTCTGGAGAAGAATAGGCCTCCCGACACAAATAATATCAGACAGAGGCCCTCAATTTGCAGCAAAAGTTACTCAAGAACTATGGAAGAAGTTAAATGTCAAAGTATCATTAAGCACAGCATATCACCCACAGACAGACGGAGAAACAGAACAAGTTAACCAAGAACTAGAACAATACCTAAAAATATTTTGCAACCATCAAGCAGACAATTGGGCAGAACTAATTCCCTTTATGGAGTTTGCACATAATGCCAGACAACACAGTGCTACGAACAAACCCCCTTTTGAGGTCTGGTATGGCTTTAACCCAACATTTGCTCTGCCCCTTGCCTTTACATCAAAGTTCCCTTCAATCCAAGAAAGACTATCGAGACTAAACCAGCTCAGAGAAGAAGTAGCTGCCTCCCTGAACCGAGCAACCGAGATCATGAAGCAATCAGGACCTCAATCCTCCACATTTCGTTTTAAAGAAGGGGATCGAGTATGGCTGGAAGCCACAAATCTACGAACCACTCACCCAAAAGCAAAACTAGCCCCTCAATGCTACGGACCATTCAAAGTCACCACTGCCTATCCAGTAAATGTTCGCCTTGAACTACCAAAGTCTTGGAAGATACACCCAGTTTTTCACCACTCCCTGATCAAACCTTATAAAGAAACCGCTGCCCACGGCCCTAACTTCTCAAACCCGCCACTGGTACTAATCGAAGGAGAAGAGCAATACGAAGTGGAACAGATCTTAAACACTTGACTCTCCCCAAACTGCAAAGGAATCCAATATCTAGTTAAATGGAAAGGGTACACTGCTGCAGAAAATACTTGGGAACCAGCCTCTAACCTATCAAGAGCGCAATCACTTGTCAAAGACTTCCATCAGAAATATCCGAAAGCGCTTAAAATGATTCCCACCAGGAGTAACCCCTAAACCAACAACTCTTATCATGACCTCTGTCGACGACTACCTTTATCCTTGTTACCAACAAATGTTTCAGAGAACCCCTGCGATCACATGCACTCAAACGACCACAGCTATCCCCAAAGCAATCCATAGAACAAGAGAGAACTCCCCATGAATGAACAGACTTTGACTTTTCATATGCAAACTACTCCACTTTCCAAAGAAACAAGTCCCTACCGTTGCAGGAGCAACTAGTCTATAAAGAGGGGATGAATTTTACGAACCTAGGCCAGGTCCTGGCCGTAGATGGTCCTATTTCACTCAAGAGAGACCTCTCTTTGTTTGCATTACCAACTCCTTCCCATTTTATGGGCTATCCCTCCTGCAGTGCAAGATATTGCTATTGCAAAGGCACTATAACATGACCAGGCACCCGTTTCCTAATCGGGTAATCATCGCGTGGCAGCCACATGGTCACCCAGCCACCAGGAACCCAAAACAGCGGCACAAACTCTTAGAAACTGTTGCATAACTCATCTGATGTCATCAAGGCTCCAATGACATCATGGCTGACTGAGCGACTCCACAGTGACCTCATAGGCTCACTAAGCGCTCCACAGTGACATCATAATGATGTCATCACTCCACAATGATCAGTAATGCACTCAGTAAGCCTGAAACTTGACACAAGCGAGTTTATGCCTCTGTAGTCCTATTGGATGGTACCAAAGAGTCTAGAATAGTCCCAGTTCTTTGTAATTGACCCTGTATACTGTATATAAGCCCCAATGAAGAATGGCAGTCGTCAGACTGTCCATTTGTGATACTCTCATCTTCCTGGGTACTCCCCAGTGACCACTCAGTTTAAAGACTCCCCTCGCTTCCAAGGTACTCTTCTACGACCACCTTGTTTAAAGCCCCCTCGTTGCACTGGCTTCTAACCTTCGCCTTTGCCTCCAGTTACACGTACCAGTCCCCATCTGGTACATCCTAGTCATTTGGCTCGTCCTCTTGTTCAACGCTGCCTACGCTGCGTACCATCTGTTCCGACCCTTGCCCACCTGCTCCTGAGTCCACACAGATCAGCAGTATGTGTCTTGACAGTTATCAAGCACCATAGAGTGATGAGTAAGAAGTCAGAGTGCACTTACTGAGCATGCTCAGTCATGCTCAGTAAGCTGCTGAGTAAGAAGGCTTCTCTTGATGAGTAAGAGCCTTTATTGTTCACATGTTTACTGCCCTAGTACACGTGCAAAGAACCTGATTCATTTGCTGTTAGTTAGTTTAGGGCCAGTCATTTGAGGACTTGTAGTTTGGTTCAGGGAATTATAGTTGCCTATAAGGCCCCTTATATAGTTCTATTAGGGTCCTTAGAGTTGACCCTAATACTTCTATTAAGGTCCTTAGTATTGCTGTATAGTTTATTCTATAGTTATTAGAGTCAGTCTAATAACACATTGTAGGGTCTTTAGTATTGTGTCAGTGCCTATTATAGAGCACTTCTAGTCGTCCTACAGGGTCCTTAGGGAGGCTATAAGACTTTCCTTTATTGCTAAAAGGGTTGCCATTAAGTGGGGCTTGCTGTATGTCAATTGTGCCGAGAATTGCTCACGCGACAATATATGTGCGATATTGTGGACACCTCTACTCACCCCTTTTGTCCATGTGAACAGGGTGACACCATAGAGGCTAGGTTTCCTCTCATAAGGAATGGTCCTTCAAGGGCCCTCTCTAGTAAATGGTTCATGACAATCAGGACTGTGGTGATGATGCAGCTGTCAAGATGCTGGAAAAGTGCATTTGTGTGTTTTTATTTTTTTTTTGCTTTTCTATCTTTCCACTCTTTTACTTTGCACAGTGCTAACTATGTCTTCCAGGTCTAGGTCACATGGTGTGCATGTACGTGGCCATTATGCAGGCCCACAAAGGGCCATTCTCCCCGCTTTTAAATCCCTCAAATATTGCTGGCCTTTTTTTCCCTGTGCATGCTTGTGTTTATTGCTTTGATTTTCAGTTTTGTTTTCTTACTTTTTGGGTTTCTCTCTAATCCACTCCATATTTGAATACCTGATGTCTTTTTCCCACATGCCCAATTTTCACACATTGAGTTAGGCATACTTTCTTTCTGTCCCATGTGCGTGGTTTTTGCACATCACAGTGACTAGGTGCATTAGTCCATTTTTGTGGGCTCTCTCATACTTTCCTCAAGTGCTTCAAGCTCCCTCCACATGCAATGGTACAATCCCCACACCTGATACTCAGATGGCAAGGAGCGTGCAGTTTTCCTGCATTAAGCTGCATGCATGTGGTTTTCCTCTTTTTCTCTTTCAGTTTCATGCAAGGTGTCAGTGCAGAACAAGGTTAACAGCCCATTGTCTCATCCCACATGCTAGCGGTGCGTTCTTTTTCTCTTTTTACTTTTGTCTTCCACCCCTTACCACAAAATGCAACAGCATCCAGGATGTAGGACACAAATACTGCTGGCATCACAGTCAAGACCCATGAGGGCCATGAGCAGATCACTCAACAGCGAATTTTCATTTTCATTGCTTTCTCCCACATGCATGAGTTTCGCATGTTGCAGTGAACAAGCATGTGTGCAGTCATTCTCCCACATTGACCAGGTGCATATTTCATCTTCATTTTCGCAGTTTCTCATCCTATCTCTCTTCCCCTTTCCTCTGTCACCCTTCCTCCAGATTGTACCATGTTGGCCAACATCTACAACCTATGCCACAAGTAACCCATTGACACTACATGGGCACCAGAGAGAGGTGGGTGCAGATGGTGCAGACGTTCAAGTTTCCACACATCAGCATCGATCCCTCCCACCCATCTACACGACTCAATCTGTCTGGCAAGAAACGGGGGCTTTCTCGGATGCATGATCTTCACGCATTAAGCTGTGTGCATGTGTTTTTCTTTTTGTTTCTTTCATTTTCATGTGAGATGTCATTGCAAAACATGTGATCAACAAAGCCCATAGTCTCATCCAACATGGTGGCAGTGCATCCTTTTTTTGTTTTTCATTTCGTCTCCCACCCTTACTGCGAAACATGATAGCACCCAAAGTGTCTTAGGGAAGTGGGACATGAGTACTGCTGGCATCACAATCAAGACTCCTGAAGACCAAATGCAATGGCACCCAGAATGTCTCTTGGCACATGTGTGCGACACCAGTGCCTTTTTTTTATCTCTGCCCCTTTTCTACAAAATGTGACAACACTACTTGCACCATAGTCAAGACAGCTGAGGTTGGTCTTCACCCAATAGCCAAGAAAATCCGTGCAACCACAAACTCACAGTTTTCCAGGTCTGTCTCAGTGAGGAGTGAGCTCGCTCACCACTCACCACACTGTATTGCATTTCCTCGCACGTGCATTTTTCTTTTTCATTTCTTCTTTCCTCTCCCTCTACATGCTCAAGTCCAACCCCACACTCAAAATCCCATTGGCACACAACTGTGCTTCCCATGTGCATGATCTTTGCATGATTCACTGCCCTTTTTTCGCATTTATTCTCCCATGCCATATCCATGCAGCAACTGTGCATGTGTGTGCACCCTTGCCAGTTCCAGCTGGCTTTCTTTTACTGGTACATGCATGCATTTTTCCTTTTCTTTCCTCTATCTCACATCTCACATGCTTCTGACCAAAGACCAAAGGACATGTGACTGGCCAATTCCCACAACCTGAACCCTGATGGCATGTGATGGTTTCCCTTGCATGTGTAGTCACATTCTAGCCCAATTCTTCTCTGCTTCACCATGTGGATGTAATGATTTCATAAGATATTTTTTATTTTCCATTGATAATAAATGAGTTTAATCTATATCCAGTTTAACTGGGCTGAGCTGTAGCACTATGGTTGGTTGTGTGATTAATATCAAGGACAGATACTGATTGGCAATTGACTTGGCCATATAATGAATTGTGGTCTTTGACAGGATGATTGTAAGAGTTCTGTTATCAGTTGAGATTTAGTGGATTGATATCTCAAGGGCAAACAGTGAAGCATGTTGGGCTGGACCTAAGAAGGCCTGTGTTCACACATGGGCAATTCTATGTGAGGGTGTCAAGGGTGACTTCTGTCTCCAACATAAAGGTGATTTGTGAGGAAGAGAAGAGGGAGGCCTGGACCAAAAATATAGTATATAGTGAAGTGTTACTGGAGTAGATATAATAGGATGTGTGTTCAGTATGTATTGTTTGTTCTGCTTTACCACATAGAGACATATTTTTGAAGCTGCAACAAAGAATGGATCTCCTCTCTGTTTATGAAGCAAAAAAGATTATACATAGTGATTAGTTGATTACTTTCTGTTTAAGCAAAAATGGGATTATGCAACAAGGCTTTAAGCAAAAAAGGATCACACCCAAGCGATTACACCCAAGTGATGGTGGGGGTTCAGGGGCACAGCCCCTGACAAGTTTTAATTTCATGTGTAAGGCATGGCTTGCAAGCTGCTATGAAGTGCAGCTTGCAAGCCATGCTGTAGGCATGAAATTACAACTTGTACTCATCAATATGAGCCTTCTTACTCAGCAGCCTACTGAGCATGACTGAGCATGCTCAGTAAGCATATGCTGACTTCTTACTCATCCATCAATTGTGCTTGATAACAAGGTTATGACTTGTTCTCTAGTTAGCAGTTCTCTTGTAGTATATAAGTGCTCAATAAAGTAGCAGACAGTCTTCAGACTGTCCATTTGATTTGTAGCACTTTACTACTGGGGGTACTCCTTTAGGACTGCCCTATCTAGCACACTCTGGCTCTCTCCTTCCATGATCACCTCTCACAACCTGTACCAGTTCCACTCTGGTACTTGTTACTTGTTTGGACTGTGCTCTTTGCCAACTTTGTCCTAGAACTCAGTTGACTTGTCTCCAAGCTCTTACCTTGCTCTTGAACAGGATTGTTCAACAGTGAGTCCCGACAGCCATGCAACAAGTTTTGGGTTCTTGGTGGCTGAGTGGCCATGTGGTTGCCACATGGTGATTACCCAATTAGGAAATGGATGTCTAGTCATCTCATAGTGCCTTTGTGATAACAATATCTTGTACCACAGGAAGAGTAGCCCATGAAATAGAAGTGGTGTCATAAGGACCAGTACTGTGGACCGGACCAGCAACTGGACAAGCCCACCCAGACATGACTTGTGTTTCCTGCACATTCTCATGACTCACTTGCCTTGCATGTACCATATGTTTCCTGTGTGTTCTAGTACAATCGCCTCACTGTTGCCTCATGAATACTATTTGATATAGTACTCTGTATGTATATAAGACTACTGATTGACGAGAACAAGCCTCAAGCTTGTTCTCCTGTGAATATACTGGATACTAGCTTCAGATCTTGTAGGCTTGCAAGTATTCAAGCAATTGCCTCCAGGAAAACCCCAAACTCATAAGTCTTCGAACATGAAAGCCTATTGTCTTCTCTTCCTCTCCATGGAACACAAGTGCTTTGGCATTGTCATCTCTGAGATCCCTGAATTCTGCAAGGACTTGATGTCTCACTTGACTCGCTGCGCTTGTCTTGCACATGAACAGATTTGTCAGCAACACTGCCCCCAGTCAGTGACAAGTAGATTGATGATACAAAGTGAGAGGGGTTTCTCTTCAGTGAAATTGGGCAATTATGTGGCCAGGACTTGGCCTTGGTTTGCAACATTCATCCCCTCTTTATGGACTTGTTGCTCCTACAATGGGTAGGGGTTCTTTGCTTCTTTGAAAGATGGAGTAAAATCAATGGGGTAGTTTGCATATGAAAAGTTGAAGTCTGCTTGTTTGTGGGGAATTTCCTTGTGTTCTATGGCTTGCTTTAGGGATAGCTGTGGTTGACTGGGTACAGGTGATCGCAGGGGGTCTTTGAAAGGTTCTTTGATAACAGGGATAGAGATAGTCATTGACAGAAGTTATGGTGGAAGTTGCTGTTCAGGGGTTACCCCTGGTGGGAATCATTTTAAGTGCTTTTGGATATTTCTGATGGAAGTCTTTGACAAGTAGTGGTGCATTTGATAGGTTAGATGCTGGTTCCCACATATTCTCTCCAGTGGTGTATCCTTTCCATTTAGCTAGATATTGAATTCCCTTGCTGTTTGGAGAAAGTCAAGAGTCTAGGACTTGTTCTACTTCATATTGTTCTTCTCCTTCTACTAGTATAGGTGGGGGTTTTGAAAAGTTAGGGCCATGGGCATTGGTTTCCATGTAAGGCTTGATCAGGGAATGATGAAAGACCAGGTGTATTTTCCATGACTTTGGTAATTCAAGATGAACATTTACTGGGTAGGTGGTTATGACTTTAAATGGACCATAGCATCAAGGAGCTAGTTTTGCTTTTGGGTGAGTAGTTTGTAAGTTTGTAGCTTCTTTGAAGCAAAATGTTGAGGTTTGAGGTCCTGACTGTTTCATGATTTCAGCTGCTCAGTTCAGAGAGGCAGCTACTTCTTCTCTCAGTTGGTCTAGTCTTGTTAATTGTTCTTGGATCAAGGGGAATTTTGATGTAAAAGCAAGGGGTGGAGCAAATGTTGGGTTGAAACCATACTAGACTTCAAAAGGAGGTTTACTAGTAGCACTGTATTGTCTGGCATTATGTGCAAATTCCATGAAGGGAATTAGTTCCACCCAATTGTCTGCTTGGTGGTTGCAAAATATTCGAAGGCATTGTTCCAGTTCTTGGTTTTCTCATTCTGATTCTCCATCTGTCTGGGGTGGTATGCAGTACTTAGTGATACTTTGACATTTAATTTTTTCCATAGTTCTTGAGTGACTTTTGCAGCAAATTGGGGGCCTCCTGTCTGATATTATTTGTGCTGGGAGGCCTATTCTTCTCCAGACATTATTCATGATTAGTGTGGCTGTTTCTTCTGCTATGATTGTCTTGTGACAAGGGGTAATAATTATTGCTTTGCTGAATTGGTCTACAATGACCAGGAGGCTGTCAAAGCCTCATGAAGTTGGTAGGTCTGTGATAAAGTCCATGGTGATGCTTTTCCATATTTCCCTGGCTGGGGTGATCAGTACAAGGGGTGTTTCTGTCTTGGGGTGGTTCTTTGTGCTTTGGCAAATTGCACATCCTTCTACATAATGTTCAATGTAGGTTAGCATTCCTGGCCACCAGTAGTTTCTGCTGATTAGTTCATAAGTTTTCTATTGGCCAGGGTGGCCTGTGGCAAGGGAATCATGGTGTAGTTTGAGAATCTTTTGGTGTCATTGTTTGGGATGTAGACTTTTCCTTTGAATAATATTAGTCTGTCTTCAAGGTTCCAATCCTGGAGACCCTTGGTTAGTTGTCTTGGCCCATTCTTCATGATGATTGTTAATGCATTAGATACTTCTAGGTCATAGTCTTTACTAGAGCATAGTTGTTGTTAAAGTTCTTTGTCACAGAACCAGTACTTTGGACCAGATTGGCAACTGGGATAGCCTACCTGGACATACCTCACATCTGACTCATGTTTACAAGGACTGTTCCTCATGCTCAGCCCCTGATTGCCTCATATATGACTCATTGTAATTTGCAGGTACTATTTGATATAGTATCCAAGTGTATATAAACTGTCCTGTTGAAGAGAACAAGCCTTAGGCTTGTTCTCCTGTGAATCTCACTGGTTAACTCCTTGGAACTTGCTTGCTTCTGAGCTTTTGAGCTCATTGTCCAAAACTTCCCCTATTGTCTTGTCTTCTGGATGCAAAGACAATACAATTGAATTTCCTCTCCATGGTACACACTAGCATCTGCTGTGTTGTCACCAAGATCCCTGATCTTCATGAGAACTTGTTGTCTCACTTGATTTTTCTATGCACATCTTGCATGTGAAACAATTTGTCAGTGACACTGTCCCCAGTTGGTGACATTCTTGGTTGCCAATTGGCTCTGTGGCAGAGGTGCATGTTGCTCTGATTTTGAAAAATTTATCATCTAGGAGCACCTTTCCATCATTATCATTTTGTATCCCCTCTTTAAAGTCTGGCCACCTGGACAGACTGTCTGCTTTACTCATAGTTCCTGGGTGATGCATGATAGTAAAGTCAAAATTGCTAAGGAGGAGTGCCCATTGGGCCTGCCATTGAGTAAGCTTCTGTTTTGTCATGAAGTAAGTTAAATTGTTGTGGTCTGTCCACAGGTCTACAGGGTGCATGGCGCCCTCCAAGTAATGTCAGAAGTGCCAGAGGGAAGAGACAATTGCTAGGAGTTCTTTATCATAGATCATGTAGTTATGTTGTGCAGGGTCTAAAGACTTTGAAAATTAGGCTACTGGATGATTTCTGTTAAACTCATTGGGTTGTTCTAGAATTGAGCCAACTGTAAAGTCACTTGCATTGCAGATAAGTTGAAAAGGTTTGGTGTGATTGGGTAATGTGAGGACTGGAGCTGTGGTAAATGCATGGATTAATGTTCAAAATGCTTGTTCTTCTTCTGTTCCCCATTTATAGGGGTTCTCTTTCTTGGTTAAGTTGAATAGAGGTCATGCTATTTGTGAGTATTGGATAAACCATCTGTAGACATTGCAGAACTCTAGGAATGCTTGTACTTCTGTAATGTTCATTGGGGTAGGCCATTTTGTAATGCTCACAAGTTTGTCTCGATCCATGGATATCTGTCCTTGGGAAATATTGATGCCTAAGTAACTAATGGAGGCCTGCCTGAAGGCACAGTGCAGGGTTGGCTGCCAGAAGACAGTGTGGACCATAGGGCAGGAGGGGAGGGGCATCATAGGTGGTGTCACATGGATGGGCAAACCAAAAGGTGAGTTTTGGGCATCTCTTGCCCCTTGCTGCTTCAGGACATGAAACTGGGAGCTGACAGCAGCCACCCCACCCTACACCTCTGCAATCTTGGCACAACATGTGCACACTTGGCTCAGTCACTAGGGTGACTTGCAAGACAAGAGCCTCTTTTTTTCAACCTGACCAACAACAACAGGCATGTGCATGCACAACTCCCTCTCTCTCACTATGTTACACACACAAACACCTCCACACCCTCTCCTCCACCTCCAATGATGTTACCACCAAACACCCAACACACATGCCTGCAACTCTCTCTCTCTCACCACCATGTCAAGCATGCAAACGCCTCCACACCCTCTGCCTCTTGCCTTCAACACACACACTTAGCCCTCCACCTCCCACCCTTGACATGCACACCTGCTCCTCTGCCTCCAATGATGCTACCACCCACAAGCACAAGCATGCCCACCTGTCACTGCCTTATTGGGCAAAACCCCCCCAATGCTTGAAAGCCAGATGACTACCCTTGTATGGCATTTTGGCCATGCCAACTAGTGCCCACTCATTGCCACCAGTAACACTTCATCTACCCTTTACAGTACATACAGCCTCCTACTATCTTCCTTCAAAGCCTAGCTTTGTTACACCTGTTGCCTCAATGCTGTGATGTAAATGTATGTTTTCGTTATATGTTTCACGCGCTCACGTATATATTGTATCCGCGATGAATATGTACGTTCCGTTTTGTTATGATCTCATACGACGTCATACATAAAATCATAAAAAACTACTTATAGTATATACTTCCGTGTACGATTACCAAGCCCGTAGCGTACTTGTGATTTAACTACGGCCCTCGCGTGGGCCCACACAATTGAAGCGTTTTCTACCATTCCATTCCCGTCCCTGGCCCTTTTCTCACCAGGTTATGGGCCCTGACTGTTGCCATTGACCAAACCAAAAAGACTACATTCATTCACTTGTAACAACCACAATGGACGACCTCAAAGTCCCTATTGAAAAGTTAGCCAGCGATGGCAGTAATTGGGTCACTTACCGCGACCGCATGATGTGGACTTTCCAATCTCGAGGGCTGACAGAACACCTTACCGAAGTCAGCATCTCGGCTGCATACATTGCTATCGGCAACGTGGGCCACTTGACGCCGCAAGCCCGATGGGATATGGACAATGCCACAGTAAAACAATTAATAGGGGCATCAATCCCCAACAGCGTCTTCACGCAAATCAGAAACAAAATAAACGCTAAAGAAGTGTGGGACGCACTCAAAGCGTTATTTGAGACACGCACCCAAACAATAATAGTCGACCTGAAGCAGCGACTACAATCAATGCGTTGCGGAGAAGAAGACAACGTTCGGACGCACCTAGAGAAGGTGGCCGACCTCCGAGAGCAACTCGGATCTATGGGAAAAACCATACCTGACGATGAATATGCAGCGATTTTGATGGGATCACTGCCCTCTTCTTATCGGTCTTCACGCAACGCTATCGCCACCTCTGCCTATATTGGTGGACATACAATTACTGCTGACACAATCATCAAACTGATTACTGACAAGTTTGATCAACGTACCCTAGACGCCAATTCCAAGGCCCAAGAAGAGGCCTTTACTGCCGATGCCCAAAAGAAAAAGGGGAAGAAACGCGATATCGAGTGTTTCAATTGCCATAAAAAAGGGCATATGAAGTCCAATTGTTGGGCAAAAGGAGGCGGTAAGGAGGGGCAAGGACCGAGACAGCGTGCAGGGAAGGACGGTGGGCGGAAGAAATCCGACACCAGGCCAAACGACACTGCCGTTTCAGCTGAGCCAGTGGAGACCGAAGCGTGGGCTGCTATAGAACTGGCAGACGAAACTGATATTGCAGAAGTGGTCCCCAGAGCCAAACTGAACGGCCAGACAACCGAGCTCTATGACTCAGGAGCTACGCGCCATATGTCGCCTTTTCGAGACAAATTTATCACTTACCAGAAAATTGCCCCTCATCCTATTATCGCTGCTGATAAGCGAACCTTCTACGCCATTGGCAAAGGAGATCTTCAGATCGATGTCCCGAACGGCACAAAGTTGACAAAAGTGCTATTGCGCAATACTCTTCATGTGCCAGATATTGGAGTGACAGTTGTATCCATCAGTCAAATTTTGAAAGCTGGCTACTCAGTCAAATTTTCGGGCGACTTCTGCGATATCAAACAAGGGAGCGACGGGTATATTGTGGGGAAGATACCATCAGGAGCGAATGGCCTATTCAAAGTCGAACACAGTATGGCTGCGACCACATCGGAAATTTCCGAAAACCTTCTCACGCTCCACAGGAGACTTGGTCACATCTCCCCGACTACCATCCGCACCCTCATTCGCGCCAATGCTATTACGGGCGTTCACTTGGTGGACGACCCAACTATTCCATTTATTTGCGACTCTTGTGAGCATGCAAAATCCACGCGCAAGGTTATCCACAAGGAGCAGCAAGCACCTCTGGCCCAGGCATTCGGAGATGAGGTGCATACAGACCTATGGGGAGCTTCACCTGTCCAGAGCCTTGGTGGCTGAAAATATTATGTGACCTTCACTGACGACCATACTCGGTGGACTAACATAGAAGCCCTACGTACCAAAAGCGCAACATTTGAGGCATACAAGGCATTTGCAGCATGGGCGCAAACACAACAAGGCATTCGTATCAAACGCCTTAGATCTGACCGCGGCGGTGAGTTCCTCAGTAATGAATTCACTGACTTCTTGAGAAACCAAGGTACTGAGCGACGCCTCACAACCGCTGACACACCCCAACACAATGGCGTAGCGGAGTCACTCAACCGCCGCCTAGTCGAACGCGTACGCGCCATGCTGCACCAAGCCCAGTTGCCCAAGAATATGTGGGGCGAAGCTATCAGACATGCTGTTTGGCTGAAGAATCGCACGTCCACACGCGCCATTGGCAACATAACCCCATATGAGAGGCTATACAATGAGAAACCTAACTTGAAAGACATTCCGGAGTGGGGACAAATTATTTGGGTTCACCTCAAGAAACAACCCAAATTGGACGCACGCACTATACAAGCGCGATGGGTTGGTTATGATACCGACAGTACCCACGCCCATCGCATATATTGGCCAACACAAAAAAAGATCTCCGTCGAGCGCGACGTGAGATTCCCCACAATTGAAGTGGGGCCTACCATTCCAATACTCACTACTCCATTACGCACATCGCACGTCATAAAGGCGTCACCTAGGCCACACTCACCGACATTTACAGCACCATCATCCCCTCTCCCCATTTCACCAACGTCAACTCCGTTACCACCATCACCTCTTACACCGGTCACGTTAGCACCTCAAACTGACGATGAAGAAGAAGAAGTTGAACAGGAACTTGTGCCTGTGCGCACTCCTGTAACCACACCGGTACTGAAAAAGAGAGCACAGAAACTTACACAATTCATACAACCGACGCGTCGATCCGAACGCGTGCCAAAACCATCATATATTATGCAGCAAATAGCCGCAGGAGAGGGTACAGCAGAGGGCACTAATACCGATTATGCCCATTACCTTGTTGCCACAGAGTTTACTGACACAAATTCAATTCCACCGATCGAGATCAACAGCGATCCGAAGTCATACGCGGAAGCGCGATCCTGCTCCGATTGGCCTCAATGGAAAGAGGCAATGGATCGGGAGCTGTCAACTCTCGAGGCGGCCGGCACCTGGGAAGTTGTACCACGCCCACGCGACAAAAATATTATCAGTTCAAAGTGGGTTTATCGCATTAAAAGAAAGGCAGACGGAACCGTACTCAAATACAAAGCACGGCTCGTTGCCCGCGGCTTCACACAAATATACGGGGTGGACTATTTTATCACCTTTTCTCCGGTTGCTAAATTAACAAGCTTTCACATCATATTGGCGATCGCCGTGTGGCTCGACTGGGATATCAAAAGTTTCGATTTCAATGGAGCCTACCTAAATGGAGAACTGGATGCTAATGAAGAAATCTACATGCAATCTCCCCCGGGTTATGACGACAATTCAAACACCGTGAAGCAATTAAAAAAATCTCTTTACGGCTTAAAACAAGCCGGGCGTAAATGGTATGATACGCTCACGCACGCCCTTGTTAACATCGGCTTCAGTATCACCGAAGCCGATTCAGGAGTCTTTATAGCGTGTGTAGGAGAACACACGCTCATCCTTGCAGTCCACGTTGACGACTGCATTCTAACGGGCAGTTCACAAACACTGATTAGGCAGTACAAAGAGAAGATCAATTCCTGTTACACGCTGACAGATCTAGGGCCAGTCCATTGGCTACTGGGCATCAAAGTTACTCGCGATCGCGCAGCACGAACTATATCTCTTTCCCAATCATTATACATCGACACCATCTTGGCGCGATTCGCATTCACCGATGCAAAGCCATATGGTACTCCTATGGTCCCCGGCGCAATATATTCGAAGACGGACGCACCTTCATCGCCAGACGAGATCGCCCACATGCAGAAAACACCTTATCGCGAAGCCATAGGTAGCCTAATGTATCTTGCCGTTGCGACACGCCTGGACATAGCTTTCGCTGTTTCATCACTTTCCCAATTTCTCGACAATCCGGGTATAACACACTGGGAAGCAGTAAAGCAGATTTTCCGCTATCTTATCAACACTAAACAAATGAAATTAACCTATGGCAATGAAAGACATGATCTCATCGGATATACGGACGCCGACGGTGCCTCCCAAGAACATCGACACGCTATCTCCGGATACGCGTTCCTTATTGATGGAGGTACAATATCTTGGGCTTTGAAGAAACAGGAACTTGTAACACTCTCCACGGCTGAAGCAGAATACGTAGCAGCTACACACGCAGCAAAAGAAGCCATTTGGCTTCGCAAACTTATCAACGAACTATTCCCCTCCCTATCCAGCTCTATCATTTTATATTGCGACAACCAACCTGCTTTGAAACTCGCTGAAGATGATAACTATCGCGCACACACAAAACATATCGATTTGCGATATCATTTTATTCGTCAAGTCGTAGCTGCCAAAACTGTGGACTTGAAGTACTGCCCAACGGAGGACATGCCCGCGGACATCTTAACAAAAGCTTTACCTAAATGGAAGGTAAAGATCCACACCCAAACTTTTGGTCTGTATCGCGCGTGCAGGGGTGTGATGTAAATGTATGTTTTTGTTATATGTTTCACGCGCTCACGTATATATTGTATCCGCGATGAATATGTACGTTCCGTTTTGTTATGATCTCATACGACGTCATACATAAAATCATAAAAAACTACTTATAGTATATACTTCCGTGTACGATTACCAAGCCCGTAGCGTACTTGTGATTTAACTACGGCCCTCGCGTGGGCCCACACAATTGAAGCGTTTTCTACCATTCCATTCCCGTCCCTGGCCCTTTTCTCACCATGCTGCAATCACCAAAAACACACATGCATCCATACCCAGTCCATAGCCAATCCCTGCAATACTTTTTACCCCTCAATAACAGGAACATGGCCAATGCCTGGCAACACCACACAATGACACATTCCCTGCACTGCACCCATGTTCCAACACATGACAACACCTCAGAACATGCACACCCCCCTTTGTGATGATGGGATCATGTGCACACAAGGTCAAAGACTTGCTCAAGATGCTTTGACTGAGGATGGTTACCCAGTTCCCTCTCACATTAGCTACAGTACATAAGGACCAGTAGCTACTGTTCTGAATAACATGTTTTTATGCCCCATGTTTCCCCTTTTGTCTCCATCTACCTGTGTGAATGACTCTCAAGCTCCTCTCTTGTACAAGCCCACTTCTGCTGGACATGATAGTTCAAGACATCCATGAGAATGCGTGTCCATTTTGATGTGGCAGGCATGGTGAACAATACACATCATGACAACTTCAATCTTTCTGAGTCGACTTTGCAATTCAAACTCAGTATGTGGTGCCAAAGGGAATGCTGGACCCATGGATGCTCAGAATAAGTCATTACTGTATTTGCTACTTATCATTGAATTCTCGGGAGGGGGGGTTCCAGAGTAGTACTTATTTGCCACTTATTTGTTACTTATTACAGTTACTTATTGCTGATTTGGCAGTAAAATGTGAATAAGTGACAAATAAGTAACAAAATAAGTGCCCAATAAGTGGCTACTTGGAATGCCCCTAATGTTACAATACATCATTATAAATGTGTGGTCTGGACCGGTTATAAACTGGTCTGAACTGGTCCAGTGACCGTGGGGCAACCGCAACAGACCGGTCTATGAAATTCATGAACCGGGACGGGCCGGTTTCCCGAAGGTCACATGGTGTCGTAGTGGGGGAGAGGTACGGCGGTTGCCAAGAGGTGTCCATCTATTGTGTTTTGCTCTGTTCAACTCGATGCCCAATTCTAGTGCCAAGACGAAGCAATTCAATCCAACTCAGTTTTTAGACCTCGTGAACAACAATGGCAAGGCTTATCGGCACCAGGCCAAGGAACTAATCAGCATATGCCGAAGCTTGTATGCTGCTTTAAATAAGCAGCGTTTCCTTCAAGATAATAAGCTGTCGAGGTGATTATCAATATGCCTGTTCATGTCTCCTTTTGACCCCCTTTTAGGATACTAACAGAATGCGACATGGCAATCAGGTATGCAGTCGAGTCAGGCGCGAAGACATCTGCAGAGGCGGATGATCAATTCGAGAATGCGATTCGGGATTTGTACGATTATGCGAAGCATTATCACACGTAACTGAAGATCGTTCCTGGTTTAATGACTTTATCGCTAACCCTTGGTATCAATAGCCGTTGTGAGAGCGTTAAAACCTTAATGAATGAAGCGAAGGACAAAGATAAAAGAGATAGGAATGAAAACATTGTGCGTGCGGCTTAATCACGCTTCTTCTGTCCCTTTTTTCTGATACTTTTCAACTCAGCTCACTGAGGAGAATCCGTTGATTGTAGAGTTTCGCATCCTACGGTCTCTTCCCCACAGGGATTTCGTCATTGTCCGACGTGAGCTGTTAATCGTCAATCTTGTTCTCATCCCTAATGCCTACGCCAGAGGCGCTCTTCAGCACCTCGGACGTGCCTGAAATTCTTTGGAACTTTAGTCATCTCGACGTCGGGGAGCGCATTGCTCTCGCCCAGAAGCCCTACTTCTACGAAGGGCTCCCTGAAAACGTGAACGAATATGCGGGCACGTTCCATCACTGGCCGAAACTTAAGTGCTTCCAAGGCTCGGTTTTTGTTCTCGAAAGTGGACAGCGCCGGGTGTTTCTCGAGTGTTCGACACTACAGGCATTTGACAATGTCTGGATCATAAGCAATAACGTGCCCACCATACTCATCTTCAGACGTTCGTCCCTTTCTTTTCATCTTTTCCCCCTAACTGACCGTTTTTAGACATTTCTGGAGAACTCTTTGGAGAAGTCAAAGTCGAAGGATATTTTCCACGTAGTGCCGAACTCTCGTTTTCACATGTGGTTCCTGACGAGCGCCCTGAGCAACTTAAACTTAAACCGGTTGGTCGAACTAAAGACTGGAGAGGGAAAATTCACGAACTACTGGGTGCTAACCATACCCGAATACACTTTAAGCCTTTGCCTCCCTAATGCTGGTTGGGACTTGTGATAACCTTCCTTGCGGGCCCCTTCCTTCGTGTCTATGTGGCATTTATTCATATTGCTATGCAACTATGTAACATTTGGGAGTCAATCTGGAGTTGCTTTCACGGTGCTTGTTGATGACGTACTGTGATTCCGATGCTCAAGTTGTCTGGTAAGTCGATTTTCGAATAACCTACTTCCTTCCGGGGCAGTCAAAATATGATTGTAGCGGGCTCTCGGCCTCGAGACGCAACGAGTTCGGTATACACGAGCACCTGGCAAGAGGTTGACACCACGGGAGGAACGGACCATCAACTTTGCTACAACCGGCCGACGTCCCGAGCGCTATGAGAGGCCTCCGCCAGAGTCCCTACTGACACCCCCTAGCCGGGCGCACTCTGTCGGTTGGAGTGGCTTCCCCATTTTGGTCGGGGTAATTTGCGAGAACGGTCACGGGAGAGAAGCCAAGCCACGCCGTCGACAATCAGTCTATGCAACTTGACAACCAACACAACTGCTCATTCATGTTTCCTTTGTTGGTCTGGGACACGGTGTTTGAGAAGGGATGGCCTCGACGAGCCGAGGCTTGCATGGCAGAGAGCGGGGCAATGGGCCCCCCTCTGACGCAGCGTTAATACCTGTATCAGCAGGATACGGACTTTGTCACCATTAAAATCGGCTCCTACAATTGAAAATCGACGCGTGAGGGCCGAGGCAAGCATGCTCCTAGCACGACGGACAGGAATGGATAAGTCCAGTCCACTAAAACTCAACTCAGTGGTCAATAAAGGTGAAATATATTGACCACTGAATTGACTCAGCTCAGATTACAAATTATTTTAAAACAATTGATTGATTTGTTGCCCTCTCCTCATGCATCGCATTATTGTAAATATGTCAACCCAAACAATTAGAACTTAGTCAAATGCTTAAGAGAGGGCAGCTCAGTGCCCAAGTTATGTAACCTAAGATGCAACATGAGTCGCCCCAAATCACCAGGGGGATCATATACACTTAATTTGCCCGATCAATTTAGCCTTAGCAGACTCGGATAAACTTAACACAATGGCGTATGTTAATACATGGATTTATATTGAATAAATCGAGACATAAAGTGCATCCACAAATATGACACCAAATTTTAAATAGGAACGGTCTACTCATTACATGGCGATAATCGGCCGATGGGGATCAATTGCACCCGATGGGGATCAATTGCCTCGATGACAGAGACTGACCACACAGATTAAACTCAACGCGAAGATCTGGGCTTTACATTTTGTTACAATTTTACTCGAGCCAAATAATATAGTTAGCATTCTTATAATTGAATCTTGTTTGTATTTTCCCACTAAGAACCAAGTCTGTGTTGAAGGCAGCGGGCGGCGGCTTGCTGAGTTTGCGAAAACACACACAAAAGAAGGGACAAAACAGGTCTCTTGTTCCAAGGCGTAACTAGAGTTTCTACATATGAGACACGATCTATGAGAGAGGGGGATATTGGGGGATTGGGGAGACAGAAAGACGCAAGTTGGGAGTGCGATACATGGATGTGGAACAAGATGAGCCAGAGCGATGAGCTGCGATGAAAGAGGGTCGAGAGCTGGCTGGGCAGCGGAGGTGGAACCGGTACACGATGAAAGAGAGTCGAGAGCAATGACGCAGGGCTGGAATGGGATGCCGCCTTACAGCGGGACACTGTGTGACGACATACTAAAGAATTACCTTGGACATGGAAAGCTTTGCGAGACAGCCGACGAGCTATACCTGGAAAGTGAAGATCCTTTTGGTGGATATCGTCCTCTACGCTTTTTGTTGAATGATAGACCCATTTCCTTTTCTACAGGACTATCATCATCTTTAGCCTTGCGCTTGCGGCAGCCCCTGCTGAACGTTGGATCATGACCAAGGATGTTCTTTGATAGGCTGCCGTCATTGTCGGACCAATTTTTGGATTCCAGGTTCCGTGTTATGAGATTCAAGACCCATTCAGAAGAACAAAGCTTCTCATGAGCGTCCTTGACCTCCGTCCGGACATTCCTCTCCGCTTGAGGTTCGGGCATAATTGATTTTGGGTTAATATCATCATAGAAGGTTTTAAGAAGGGTGCACAACTCTTCAATGATCTGGCAGCATGGTTCCGGGACAAAACCAAACGAATCCGGGTGAAGCATTAGTTTGTGTAGGAAAGATAGCTTTCCGTCACCGCCCCGGATAACACCATCTTCATCCACGTCTCTGTATCCATCAAATACGCGTTGCATATCTTGTGATTGGCCCTCGATCGCAGAATGTCGGCATTTCATGACAATATAAATAAGAACCCAGTAAAAGGATTCAATATCATCTGAAATTTGATGAGATCGAGCATGAGGGTGTAATAAAAGTCCTGTTGATATGAACTGCCATGTACCCTGAACACGAAGTCAATTCACCGCGCGTAGGGGATAAACAGATCATACCGTGCGGGAGTGTTGTCTCTGCTGGGTCACATCCTGTTACACCATTTTCCTTTTACGTTTACTTCTTACCTTTTGCTATGGACTGTTTGCTTGCGTACGTCCCTTTACTTACTGGTCTTGTGATCTCTTATGTCTTGTGATCCTTTCTGTGTTATCATGTGATCCATACACGTCCAGGTAACACTGGATTGCTGTTACTTTCCCTTTGTTTGGTTCTCTTTCCATTTATGTTCACTTCTTAGTTTCGACTGTGCAATGCTGTGCACCTACTGTGCAGCACAGTTACTTGGTTCTGACTCATTCGTGGCCTCATTCCTATGACTCCTACTTATTATGACTCCTACTATACTAGTAGCACAGTCAAAGCGCAGCTATTGCTGCGCTTCTCCTGTATATATAAAGCTCAGTACTTTGTGACCAAAGCCCTAAGCTTGGTCTCTTGTAGAATCCAACCTACTCTTGTCCAAACATATTTGCCTGCAACCCAATTCACTCTCACAAACTTAAGACACAACTACCTCTCCATTTCATCAACTCTCCACACACCATCCACCATCTACTCTTCGCCTTTCCCTTCCTTCCCTAAGAGTCTCTCTTCACTTTCCTGAGAAGAGCTCTCCTCCTTTAAGACCTACCTTCCTCTACTCTCTCTGCGTTGTTCAAGGTCCCGACAGACTTGAACGCATATAGCTAGTGGAACCAGCCCTAGTCTATCCCATTACAAACTTACCCTAGCTTCTCAACGGACTGAGTCGTACTAGGAAGGGTCTATTGGCCATAACCTGTTTAGCATAAAACCCTTCGACTGCTGCAGGGATCCTTACTCATTATACACGGGAACCAGCCCGTTTCTTGAACACCTCTCTATCATCGACTTGTTTTCTGCTTGTGAACTGACACGGCTAGTTACCGTGACAGCTGCTCTGACTCCAGGACTTCACAGGATTGATAAATGATATAGCATGTACCATAACAGGTTGTTCATGACAATGTCAATACATTCCATGGTTGATACAGTCCTTGTAGATTTACTATGATATGACGCTTCAAACTTAATACATGCCATTGATATGAACTCCTTGCACTTGACACTATGGCTGGCAAAAGCATACGATGTCACTGGGATCATAGATCTGCCTCAGGCTGGCCAAACGACGGGCATTCCTGACCAGATTCACAAAACACTTTACATACGTGAGCACACCAGATCCAGCATTTTGCCAGGAGAATTTGCATGAAAGCATATCTCCATCCAGGGAGATTGATCCCCCAACCCCATCGGCCAATTATTGCCGATAAGGCACTTACGGCCCGCGGTTCTCCAGGTTTCACTGGCTGTGGCCGTGTAGTAGGCAGATACTTAAGCGAGCGAGCTCGCGCACCCTGAACCACCCTGGCTTCGCTCGAGTATGTACGTCAAAATGATCATTTATATTGTACATGTAATTGCTGCCGCACACAACCTGTTTTAAGATTAGAGTCAAGAGAGAATCATTGACTGCGGGACCACGTACTGATTGCAGTATGTGATTCTCACCTTATCTTTGTCTCATCTCACAACATGGCCGTCATCCGTCCCAGCACGCCGCCTCAAACTGAGCAAAGTAGTCTAACTATGACTACTTCACCTCTAAAATACGACCTATCAGGAAGTCACACACACACATCCACACCTCAAAAGCTAGCTTCAGAGAGATATAAGGACATGACCTGGGACGTATGTGACAAATTCATCGGGCCTATGCCAATAGCCGAATTCCTCTCAGAATTCGTGCCAGAAGCAAGCCAAGCTTGAAAGACGGAACACATCATCAGCTTTGACAAGCGCTCCGTCTCACACAATGAGGATCACTTTGTCAGTCCCCACATTCAAGGGGGGATCCATGCTCACGTACATGACAGATACAGGCAATCAAAACGTCTGGCCTCGCTGATAATCTCACATTCATCAACACCACTGTTAAGCAAGATAAGGCAATCCTAGGGAGACCAGACATCGTTATCTATCGGAAAAGGGAAGGTCATCAGGAAAACGAGCAGCTGACCTCACTGGATTGGAGAGCGGTCAATGTGTGGATCGAAAACAAAAAGGAAAAAGAGGACATTTTTCGCAACCTTACACATATGAGGCAAGAGGGTGGGCTCGAGTGTCACGTTAGGTGGACTGAGCGCGCGTATTGTGTGTGTGGTCAACTCACACATTATGCCACTTCTATCCATTGTTCACAGTTTCGGGTCTTCTCTTACTCGATCATCCTCTTTGGAAAGGCAGCAGGGCGACTACTGCGATGGGATCGCAGTGGTGCTATCTATACCGAGATATTCAATTGGGCCAAAGATCCCAACACCCTTTCCGAATTCATCTGGAGGCTCAACTCTCTCACTTTTGCCCAGCGTGGATATGACACCACTGTCACCTCGGTCTCGAAGAACAATAAGGGGGTTGGTGATGCACAGTCCATGCTGGCGGTATACATGGATGTCGAGAAAATTGAAGTTGAAGACCTTCGCCAGATTCTCGTCAATGACGATCATGCCACAGACGGACAGCCGAAGCCCTATATCACATGGAAACCAATATGGGAGACGAAAACCCTTTTTGGTCGGTCGACGTTTGGATTTGTGTGCCATGACGTCGAATGGAATAAACTGGTTTACCTCAAAGATTACTGGCATACCGATTTCCCAGGTATCGAGAAAGAAAGAAGGGGATATTTATCGCAATTTACTAGAAGCAAAAGTGCGTTTCATTCCGGAGTTGGGTCCAGCTGGCAACGTGCTGTCGACACTGGAGCATTCACTCGACGTACAATGCACAAGGACGCAAGACTATGTGATAGGTGGCTATCGCAATTGTATTTGGTGTCCTGGTACACCACGCGTCAAATGATATGTCCACTACCGACTTGTCTTGAACATGCTCGGACAGCCGCTGAGTACGTTCAGATCGACTTGGGAGCTATGCCAGGTCATTCGGGATGCTATGATCGGTGAGGATTGGCGTTACATTTAAGTTTGTTGTTTGACAATTTGGAACAGCTCATACGGACGCATACGACAAAGCAAAAATTTTACATCAGGATGTGAGCACAGGAAACATTCTGATCGCCCCAGATCGATCAGGTTTATTGATCGACTGGGACATGTCCAAGAGGATGGATGTGACCCAGCAGAGACAACACTCCTGCACGGTATGATCTGTTTATCCCCTATGCGCAGCAAATTGACTTCGTGTTCAGGGTACATGGCAGTTCATATCAACAGGACTTTTATTACACCCTCATGCTCGATCTCATCAAATTTCAGATGATATTGAATCCTTTTACTGGGTTCTTATTTATATTGTCATGAAATGCTGACATTCTGCAATCGAGGGCCAATCACAAGATATGCAACACGTATTTGATGGATACAGAGACGTGGATGAAGATGGTGTTATCCGGGGCGGTGACAGAAAGCTATCTTTCCTACACAAACTAATACTTCACCTGGATTCGTTTGGTTTTGTCCCAGAACCATGCCGCCAGATCATTGAAGAGTTGTGCACCCTTCTTAAAACCTTCTATGATGATATTAACCCAAAATCAATCATGCCCGAACCTCAAGAGGAGAGGAATGTCCAGACGGAGGTCAAGGACGCTCACGAGAAGCTTTGTTCTTCTGAATGGGTCTTGAATCTCATAACACGGAACCTGGAATCCAAAAATTGGTCCGACGATGATGGCAGCCTATCAAAGAACATCCTTGGTCATGATCCAACGTTCAGCAGGGGCTGCCGCAAGCGCAAGGCTAAAGATGATGATAGCTCTGTAGCAAAGGGTCTATCATTCAACAAAAAGCGTAGAGGATGATATCCACCAAAAGGATCTTCACTTTCCAGGTATAGCTCGTCGGCTGTCTCGCAAAGCTTTCCATGTCCAAGGTAATTCTTTAGTACGTCATCACACAGTGTCCCGCTGTAAGGCGGCATCCCATTCCAGCCCTGCGTCATTGCTCTCGACTCTCTTTCATTGCGTACCGGTTCCACCTCCGCTGCCCAGCCAGCTCTCAACCCTCTTTCATCGCATTGCCTCACCGTGACCACTAAGATGTGCTCTGCTGCCTTTCACTGTCGTCACCACAGTCGGATGCGAGGGCTCAGTGCCCTGATGATTTCCATCATCATCGCTTCGCGGACCCTTCATACACTACTCCTCAGTTTCTGTCTTGCTACGAATTCGGACTCCCTAGTTACTTGGCCTCCGACTCTGTTTGTTCCCTTTGACTCGCTTGTTACTGATCGGTTTCGTTTACCTGAGTCAACGATACTGTTCTGGATTTGTACTTACGCCTCGTTTCGCAGCTCATTGCTCTGGCTCGTCTTGTTCCACATCCATGTATCGCACTCCCAACTTGTGTCTTTCTGTCTCCCCAATCCCCCAATATCCCCCTCTCTCATAGATAGCGTCTCGTATATAAACGCTCTAGTTACGCCTCGGAACAAGAGACCTGTTTTGTCCCTTCTTTTGTGTGTATTTTTGTGAACTCAGCAAGCCGCCGCCCGCTGCCTTCAACACAGACTTGGTTCTTAGTGGGAAAATACAAACAAGATTCAATTATAAGAATCCTAACTATATTATTTGGCTCAAGTAAAATTGTAACAAAATGTAAAGCCCAGATCTTTGCGTTGAGTTTAATCTGTGTGGTCAGTCTCTGTCATCGAGGCGATTGATCCCCATCGGCCGATTATCGCCATGTAATGAGTAGACCGTTCCTATTTAAAATTTGGTGTCATATTTGTGGATGCACTTTATGTCTCGATTTATTCAATATAAATCCATGTATTAACATACGCCATTGTGTTAAGTTTATCCGAGTCTGCTAAGGCTAAATTGATCGGGCAAATTAAGTGTATATGATCCCCCTGGTGATTTGGGGCGACTCATGTTGCATCTTAGGTTACATAACTTGGGAACTGAGCTGCCCTCTCTTAAGCATTTGACTAAGTTCTAATTGTTTGGGTTGACATATTCACAATAATGCGATGCATGAGGAGAGGGCAACAAATCAATCAATTGTTTTAAAATAATTTGTAATCTGAGCTGAGTCAATTCAGTGGTCAATATATTTCACCTTTATTGACCACTGAGTTGAGTTTTAGTGGACTGGACTTATCCATTCCTGTCCGTCGTGTATGTGAGTGCATTACCAGCATGGTCATTGCCTGCACGACTTCCTGATACAACGCGCTGTGGTCATGCAGATAAAGTCGCTAGAGTTCCAGTGCCTATGATACGATACCTGGGCCAAACTACCCATTCCACAATCAATGTGCACGCCGTCCGCGCCCTTGTAGCGGAATGGCAATTCTCAGCGACAACGGTGCGGTGTATATATGACAAGGAGGGCAGAAATGCAGCGAAGAGATCGCAAAGGAGCAGGGGAAGGAGAGGTCACTTTTCGCCATTGGGAATGTAAATCATCATCTCACGTACAGTACATGCTCGATTGTGTCGATGCACACTACTTGTCGGCGTGGGAGAGAACAAAGGGTGAAGATGCGACTTCGGCCCATCTGTAAGTATAAGAAGCGAAGCGAAAGCTCCGGAGCTCCGGCAATCACCGTGGCATGGGAACGGGAACGGTGAGTTCGCACGACTCGTGCTTTTGCGCCTTGCGCCGCCGTTGAGTTGCGCCAAGTCGACAGATAGCTCTTGTGTTTTACTTCTTTGATCAACTCGATGCCCGACTCTCCTCAATTTAATGCCAAGAAGACGAAAATGTTCGATCACAAGCAGTTTTTGAACCTCGTGAACGACAAAGGCAGGGCATATCGGCACCAGGCCAAAGAACTAATCAGCATTTGCCGAAGCTTGTATGCTGCTTCAGAGCAATGTTTCCGTCAAGATAATAAACTTTCGAGGTAAATTTCCCATGTTTTGCCTGTTTTTTTTTTCTCCTTTTGACTGGCTTTAAGGGCACTAGAAGAATGCGATAAGGCGATCGGGCTTGCTGTCAACTCACGCCTGAGGACTCAGGCAATCACGGATCTCGGATTCCGTAATGCGATTCGGAAGTTGCACGATTATGAGACGGAATATCACCCTAGGTGACTGAAAATCAAGCGTGATATTAGCGACTGTATCGCTAACATTCGCTATCAATAGCCGTGGTGAGAGTGTCAAAACCTCAATGAATCAAGCGAAGGACAAAGATGAAACGAATAAGAAACGAAAATTTGTGTGTACGGCTTAATCGCGCTTCTTCTATCCCTCTTTTCTGATACTTTCCACGCCCAACTCAGCTCACTCAAGGGGAACCGTTTATTGTAGAGTTTCGCATCCTACCGACTCTTCCTCACACGGATCCCGTCATTGTCCGACGTGAGCTGTGAATCGTCAATCTTGTTCTCATCCCCTAATTCCTATGCCAGAGGCGCTCTTCAGCACCTCGGACGTGCCTGAAATTCTTTGGAACTTCAGCCATCTCGACGACGGGAGGCGCCTTGCTCTCGCCGAGAAGCCCCACTTCTACGAAGAGCTCCCTGAAAACCTGAACGCATATGTGGGCACGTTCCACCGCCGGCCGAAACTTGAGTGCTTCCGAGACCGAGACTCGCTTTTTGTTCTCAAAAGTGAAGAGCGCCGTGTGTTTTTCGAGTGTTCGATACCGCAAGCATTTGACAATGTCTGGGTCATAAGCAATAACATGCCCGCAAGCAGAGGAATACTCATCTTCAGACGTTCGTCCCTATCTTTTCATCTTTTCCCCTAACTGACGTTTTTTAGACATTTATGGAGATCTCTTTGGAGAAGCCAAAGTCGGAGATGATTTTGATTTTCCACCCACACTCTTGTGTTCTCGCGTGGTTCCTGATGGGGGCCCTGAACAATTTAGACTTGAAGCGGTGGATCAAACTGATGACTGGAGAGCGATAATTGCGATGATTCACAAACTGCTGGATGCTAACCATACCCGAATACACTTTAAGCCCCTCACTCTCTAATCCTAGTTGGGACTGGTTACAACCTTCCTTGCGGACTCCTGGATTCGTGTCTATGTGGCATTTATTCATATTGCTATGCAACTATGTAACATTCGGGAATCGATCTGGAGTTGTTTTCACGGTGTTTGTTGATCACATGCTGTGATTCCGATTCTCAAGTTGTCTGTTAAGTCGATTTTCGAATAACCTGCTTCCTTCCGGGCCAGTCAAAATATCATTGTGACGGGCTATCGGCCTCGAGACGCAACGAGTTCGGTATACACGAACACCTGGCAAGAGGTTGACACCGCGGGAGGAACGGACCATCGATTTTGCTACAACCGGCCGACGTCCCGAGCGCTCTGAGAGGCCTCCGCCAGAGTCCCTACTGACACCCCATAGCCGGGCGCACTCTGTTGGTTGGAGTGGCCTCCCCATTTTGGTCGGGGTAATTTGCGAGATCGGTCACGAAACAGTCAAGCCCGAAGCCAAGCCACGCCGTCGATAATCGGTCTATGCAACTTGACAACAAACGCAACTGCTCATTCGTGTTTCTTTTGTTGGTCTGGGACACGTGTTTGAGAAGGGATGGCCTCGACGAGCCGAGGCTTGCATGGCAGAGAGCGGGGCAATGGGCCCCCCTCTGACGCAACATTAATGCCTGTATCAGCAGGATACGGAAGACTTGTCACCATTGAAATCGGCTCCTATAATCGTGAGGTCCGAGGGTGAATACAAACGTCACTTCATTTGCTTCCCCCTTAACTGAGTGCTGACTCGAACCCGTCATGCGACTCAAGCATTCTCCGTCGGCTAGGCTATGGATGACGGCTTTGAAATTAATATTAATTTGACTCGGACTCGGCGCAGCTCATACCTTCACCCAATCCTCTACCACATTCTTCGAAACCAACCTATTCTTACCCACAAATTTTCATTGATATGGGTCCTCTACCCCCCCCCCCCCCCCCCCTAGCGGCCGGATCCCCGGATCACCTTTCATGGTTGTCTTGAAGAACTACCAACAGTCGACGGGAACGATGTTGGTCAAGCATCCGCTCACTAAGGCACTCGAAAAGTGCGACTCTGTGGATTCAATTACCGCCATCCTTCAAGGACAAGCAATGCCTATCCCTCAACATCGAGTAGATGGTCGGCCACTTATGAGATCACTCAGGCGCATCGTCCAGGTCCTATACAATCTTTCCACCAGCGGCGCACTCCGAGTTTGTGAGAGCATCAATAATCTAGTACGTCCGAATGAATTCATTGGGGTTCTTGTCCCCTGAAGCCTATTATTAGCCAATCTCATCCACGAAAGCAATTCTGGCTGCTATCGGTATCTTACTCGGTGTATGCCCCTTCTCTGTTCTTGTCCCTGTATCTATGTGACATCTAAGTGCTATAGGCGATCAAAAATGCTAGTTCAAGTTACGATGCCAGTGCATCCCTTTACATGTTCGGCTCCTTCGAGAACGTCATTGAGGGGCTCGAGATATACACGAGACTCCCTCCCAACGAACGAGGAATATTCGGGGACGTGGTCGAAAAGATAATGGCTGAGCTTCTGTCCACTCTCGCTCTGGCGACTAAGCTGGCCGAGCAGGATCGATTTAGTGAGTTCGTCCTCTCTGATGTGATGCGTGACTGAACGCAATGTAGGAAAAAAAATTATGAACAAGAATGAGGACGTGGTAGCACCTCAAGATCAGGGGCTGGATAGACTCGTTCATTTTGACGGTCGGACGACGGCAGCTCAGACTCTTGACTTTGTCTATGGTCTTGCGCAAAGAATGAGAGTGGACTTGGAAGGTGAGCCCGTGAGCGCAGCAGGCTGTGGATCACTATGTGCTGAGCGCTCACATCTCCAGATTCTGTATCGCAAACCCGAGAATGGGATTATAATTGAAGTGCTGCGTAATTGGGATTGTTTGCGAGATCGCGAGGACTTTACTCACGCTCTTCTTGCTCCCAGTTATCGCACGATTTAGCTTTGAATTTTTTCTATTGGGCGTCTCGCGGCCTGGGCCTCAGGGCCCCAGTGTGCATGCGGTGTTTGTGATAGCCCATCGCAACCTCGTCATGTGTAATATTCACGACAGTCGACGCCGTCTGCGGCTTGGATTATCTCCCGTGGAACGACGTCATGTTCCTCAGTTCGCAGCCTTCCTTGTCCATGTGCTGTTCACACTTGCTGCCGCCACATTCAAGTGCCGTATAAGATCTGATGCTGGCTGGCCGCTTCAAGGTCCGAAGATGGTATTACCTCCCTTTGTCCGTACTCCGTACATCAACCTGCCGCATAGATCGTCGGCTCTGCATGTTTGCTCCAGGAACGGTCCAATGCGTCTGGCGTATACGAGTATCCCACATGAGTCGAGGTACGACGTGTACGCGCTATGCACGCGTCGACTAGCACGCTCCTCGTCCTCGTGGTACTGCAAGTAGGCTCTGGACGCTCGCTCTCTTCGTGCTGCACGCACGCATATCCTCAGAGCGGGCCATGAGACGGAAGTTCCCATACTGAGCTTCATCGATGCCAAACCATGAGGCCTACCATCTGAGCGCTCGCCTTCCCACAAGTCGGGCTTGTGACACAACCGAATGCGCATATATCCCTCGCCTTAAGACGGCCGGGCCGCTCGCGTATCTAGAATTCCTCGGAACAATTGCGTCTCACGGGTCCTCAACGCCTAGTTTTTCCAGCAGAACATTTGGGTGCGCTCGCGCAATGACAGCGGGATCCTTCGGCAACTGTACAAGAGCCAGGGGTGACGGTCGTGATGCTGGACAAGACGAATGAGAGATTGCGAGAGATTGACGAGCAACACTGACACCATCTCTTTCGGCGTTTGGCGGTTACTTACCGCCTATTCCTTGTGGAGGAGCCTGCAAAGATTCTTTAATTCGTCTTGAATGCAAACGCGACTTTCGCCTTCCTTGGCCGGATGTGTGTGTCAAAGACCTGGACAAGCAGTGCAGCCCACATGTCCCAGTGTGCTGTGTCCGTCCGCGCGACCGTCCTTTAACGTGTATGTCATGATGAAAATTCTGAACGATACCTATGGTGCTGCCACGTCACCCTTTGCTTGCGATGCCCGATTCGTATGGTCAGCACGCTCTAACAACTGTGACAGCTGCGCAACGTTGATACCCGATGCGCACGTCGGTGGAACTCCGCAACGGTCTTATAAGCGCCCGGTCGATGATGCATATTCACTCACTCGTGCCCCTTGACTCGGTGTAGGTGCTGACGATAGCTACCAGATGCAAATTCATTCAAGATACTTCTCGAAGCTATGCACCATCAGCAGAAGTAACATCTTTAGGCCTTTCGCCGTTGCTCCGTCCGTGCAGATGGTAATCTTGTGTAGACCTTCCCTAGTGGGTTCTATTTGAAACACCCCGTGCCTCGCGTGGACTTCAGAGTGGGGCCTCGGTCTCTGGCTCAAACCTTTTCCAGCATACCACTGCTGGTTTTTCCTTTTCTAGGCCATCTTTTGTCCTGAAACCAGGTGTACCACTGATAGGGATGCGTCTCAACGGCTTTATCGTTATACCGTCTTTGCGAAAAAATCTGCCACTGGCACCGGGCTCCCTCTTTGCCTCTGGCCCTAGCACAAGATTACATTATCACGTTCACAGCGAGACCGGTCTCTGCGCGAGGATCCAATCAGCGCCGTTCTCGGAGGGTCAGTCCGCGGCGAGGCGCGGCACCTCTCCAGGATGGTGTTCCTTGTGTGCTAATCCGGGAGCCGGCGGCCAACGTAAAGTGCAAAGTAAGACGACTCTTTGATGCCTACCTAACCTTGGGAGCAGATCAACAAAATGGTGGCCCAGACCAACGTATCCTTACCACGTGTAGGTCAGGGCTTCGATGTTTTTGCGATCATCGCGAGTGGCGCAGCGTGGGTCGTCTCTGGGCTTCCCTAGGTCTGGTATGCCCCCATCCACTCAAAACACCGGTTCAAGGCTCATGCACATGCACCGATGACTAAATCGTGTTTACCCCAATTTGGTTGCGCGTGGGTGTTTATGTCATCCTCGTGGCTCTTACTACCAACGTCGCAGACTTCGTTACCGTGTCGGAAGCCTCGTATACAGAGCTTCACGCCATGAGTGCTTACACCCCGTACTTTCCTGGTGCGTATTTATTTTGCATGAACCGCATGTCAGTTCTACCATCGAATACATTTACTCAACCCACTTCGCCCCTCACGCAGCCCCACCGTCCCACTCTTGATGCGCGCCCATTCGCCAGAGTTACATATCAAGATTCTGATGATCGGAAACTCGTCAGTGGGGAAGAGCAGCCTCCTCATGCGCTGGTCAGAGAATCAATGGCTTCCAGAGTACGAAGCCAGACAGACTATCGGCGTCGAGGTTAAGGTATGTACTTCGGCCATATCCCATCAAAGTTTCGAGATTTCGAATCGACCTCTAGAGATGCAAGCTAGACGTGAGAGGAGAAAAAGTGAACCTGGCTGTATGGGTACGTTTCTTCTTGCTTCTTTCAATAACAACGCGTGTCTAATGCGATGGAATAGGATACCGCGGGTGAACAGCAGTTCCGTACCATGCAGCTGGCCCATTACAGGGGTGCGCAGGGCATCCTCCTTGGTATGTTTGTCTAGATCTACACTATATCCCCAAAAGCTAATTTTGGTCCTCGTAGTATATGATGCGTCATGCCGTCAGTCCTTCGAGGATCTCACGCACTGGTTCGCGGAGATGGCCACTTACGTGAGCGGACCAGTCATCAAAGTTATTGTGGGAAACAAAGTTGACGAGGTACAGTTCTCGCTCGCGTTCAATGTAGCGAGCCTGTGACCGGCGCTTACTTGTTCGTTTCTGTTCAGGAGTCCCAGCGTCGGGTGCCTGCAGAAGAGGCCGCAGCGTTGGCGGAGAAGATGGATTGCCATTTCATAGAGACGTCGGCGAGGACGGCAGTTGGAGTGCGCAAGGCATTCCGCGACATAGTTGAACGTATTATGGGGAAACCAGAGCTTCGCGTCATCTTCAAACCTAGCTCTCCCCAGGCGTCCTTTGCACGGCCACGACCCCCACGGTTTACTTGGTGACCGTGGATTCTCTGCGTGGCCCAATGATGCTCTGTACCGAGTATATTATGTATGTAGCTATATAATTATAATTTAACTGAGCGAAGGACGCGCTTGTTAGTGGTGGTATGGATGTAGGCTGATCCCGCGTCACTGAGCGTGAGAGTCGTTCGAGTAAGCACAAAAGGCACCTACTCGCTCGCCTATCGCGGTTACCTAGCTCTTATTTCGGACACTTCCCTACATTCGTCCCATTTGTGACTCGATATCAATGTATATCGAAGAACTAGAGGTGCTACTTCGAAAACCCGACCACACTGAAGAGGAATTTGCGAAGATTCGTGGTCAGTGCATTTTCTCCCATGTATCACAGAACGTATCTCAACCACCTTCGAAAGGTCAGACCTCATTGATTTCAGAGTCCCCCCAGGTTCCATGGACACTCAGCCTCCCCTAAATGCCTTGAGATACGCAATTCAGGGCATGCCTTCACCCAACGCTGTCATTCAATCACATCCCAGACCTGCTTGACATCCTATCTCAGGTTGAATGCACGCGCGAGTTCTTACGCGAGCACGCAAAATGTGCACTGATCTGGCAACGGTTCTACGAAACTCGTCCCAATCCGAACGTGCGCGTCTTGCAGAAATCGGACAAGGATGTCCTCGGGAGGCTCCTCAAGCCCGAACGACTCGACGCGATGCGCCGCATTTTCATATGTATCGTCGAGCAAGTCATTCGCATGGCACGTCTCCCTGTCTCTTCTTGTTTCCGCGTCAGATCCCATCCTTATCCCCAGTAGCATATATTTTATCTATGGACTCATGTCGAGGACTCCTACCTCTTACACCACTACCTCCGGATTTACTTTCCCTGGGCCCATGGGAAGCCCAGTAACCAAAGATTATGTCATGCGTTGTTAGCGCCAGAGGAGCAAGTGCGGCTGGCCGAAACTGGAATGTCATGTTTTCGTTTCATGCATGACGCGAAACTGTGGGAGGAACAGCGCCTTCGCGAACTCGGTGTCTCGCTGTATGTCATCGCCCCTGCCACTTTCGCTCTCTGCTGACGTATGTACATCCAGTCTCCCAGATTCCCATTACGATGGCGATCAAGGTTTTCAAGCTATAAAATTTAAATTGCTCGGCAATGTCACGATTGCGGATATTACACAGTCCATCACGTTATACCTCAACAAAGTGCATGGGATGGAGCAAAGGCTGCAACGCCTTCTCGCCCAACACGTTCCTTGATCGCTTGAAATTCCCTGAAGCACATGTCTTGCACAGCATTAGGCGCTGGGCTGCATGATTCCATCGGCAGAATTTTCAAATGGGACAGGGTCTCACTACATTTTTGACGACTCCTAAGCTAAGTCTTGCGAGTAGAAACGTCATTAGGCCTCTTCACTCCACCCTCATTGATTGGTCCGCCCCGCTTTTCTCCTCGAACATTGTTAACGGTAATGATGTTCTCATCCTTGCCATGTCCCATCAAGACTGGTTCATCATCATGCTTTGGTGCTTTTGAATCCATCCCTCTTTTCGTATCTTGGCTTCCGCAGCCAGCGAAGCACTGGACAAGGGTTTCAGTCGCCTTTTCTGCTACATTCACCTTCGCTCGGGGTATTATTTCATGGTTCCATGCACCGAATGGCGAGCAACGTGACCTTCCTCTAGTTGAGGATCAATAACATTCTCTTGCTGCCTGTCAATCCGGCCTTGTATGCAAAGATACTTTGCCAATCAAAATCCTGACCTTGATGTTTGAGGCCTCACTTGGCCCCACTCAATATCACAGCATTTTGAGAAAGCATTAAAACATTAGCATTGGGGTAAATACGTTCAAGAACATCAAGTTTTTGATGAGAAAGATGCTGTGGTCAGTGCGGCCTTACTAACTTCTGGTCTGGCAAACTCTGTTTCATACCCATCATGTTATAGTAATATCTTTCTTCTGTACTACGCAGCGTTGTTCCGTCCTAAGAATAGGCAGAACACAATCGCCGATCCTGCCCGATCCCACAATATTTGGGCGCCACAACCGCCTTTCTTCGGCCGCAGTATCCAGTGCCTGTCTCTTGTGAGAATTCTTCCTTGTGAAATGGAAACGACCATCGTGCATCCGCGACGCGAGCCTGAACTGCTCGTGTGCTCACATCCACATGCTTTCCCACCTCGTGCTTCGAGAGGAGCGCTGCCATGTGCCCGCTTCTCGGAACGGGGGACGATACCTCGAAAGTCCGACTGCCTCCGTGGTCTTCTTCGAACTTCTGAGACACCCGCCCGCGTGGACATGTTGGCCCGATAGATGCATCTGATTGCGTTCGTTATAGCGAAGACCTCGACTCGGATATGATTCACTGATTCTCAAGAACTGACTCGGAGATGCGTACCTCTTCGGAGCTTGCAAGCACTTCCACGTTCGTATTTAACCTTCTTTCGAACTCCTCCCTGGAGCTGTAAACCACTCGACCTGCTGTACCCTTCATTTACACCGGAAGCTCGCGTTAACAATGTCTACGGAGTCGCTCACGAACCAAAACATGCCAATCAATGTCAAGCTTTTGGTGATCGGTGCAGCGTCTGTCGGGAAGAGCAGCCTGCTTTTGCGCTTTGCAGATCGTCGGTGGATCCCGGAGAACGAGGCTGTTGCAACAGTTGGCGTTGATACATGGGTATGTATCTATTAAACGTTGAAGCCATGTGCAGGACTTGAGAGGTATCTTAGTCAGATAAACTTCACGTCAAGGGAAAGAACGTGAATCTCACAATATGGGTACGCGTTGTGATCTTGCCGCGCCTCAACGGATTGCCAATTTCTACGTCGATAGGACACGGCGGGCCAGGAGCGCTTCCGTGCAATCACTTCTTCGTATTATCGCGGGACACAAGGGATCCTTTTAGGTTGGGCCTACACCGTTGACTTTGGCCCGCGCATCACTCAATATGCTATCGTCGTAGTTTACGACATTACCGACCGCGGGTCGTACGAGGCAATCCCTTGGTGGTTTGCAGAGCGGAGTAGATATGTCCCCGAGCGTACCGTGAAGATCGTCGTAGGCAACAAGGCTGACAAGGTGTGTCTGTATGTATTCGGCGAGGCGGGCCATATCGACTCTTGCTGTTATGCGATGCACCTCAGGAGTATGCCCGGCAGGTATCGACGGAGGAGGCCGCGGCGTACGCCGCGAGTATGGGGTGCTTATTTGTCGAGACGTCAGCGAAGGCCGCGGTGGGCGCACGCCGGGCATTTTATGATGTCTTGGACCGCATCGCCGAGACCCCGGCGGAGCCGGTGCTGTGGGCCGTCCAAGAACCACGCAAGATTTTACTTCCCAAGTCCTCAACCCCAGCTCCAGAACCGGTGGCCCAAACGGAGATGGCGAACGGCCGAATCCGGAGAATCCTCGAATCCTCGGAATCCTAGGCGGCATTCATGTCATCCAAGGACGCGATCGTGTTCGGAGGACATTGGCTAGACGGCAGCACAATACTACAGGATGGTACTCACTTGTCTCAATGATTTGGTCTCAATTTGCTGCTGGGATAGGTTTTCGGTGCTGCCGCATCGTGTGATGCGTACTATAATCCTTTACTCTGGTGTAGCGTATTTCTGTGACCGCCTTGACAACAAGCACTACAGTGTTTGAGGCGGCCAGTTCTTACATTACATAAGCGACTTGAAAGCCGCGGCCTGCCGTCACTACCATCAGTCAACATGGCTGCCCTTCTTCACAGTGACCAGGGCCTCGACTGTCGCGCAAAACTCAAGGTGTATCGGACTTTTGGACAAAACATTGATTGAGAACATTTTTCGTTGCCTCACAACCCAAGCAAGCATTCTTTGGTAGGCCACTGGTACTATCGGGCTATTTGGGCGGATTGTTACTCGATGCAAGTATGAAGATTTCATCGCTTTACGTCTCCCAGGAATCCAATATCATGTTGCCCCGCCCCCAACAAGCTACCTTGATTCAGCACTGCGATGACTACCGACGCGTGATTCATCTTCTGGGCTGGAACAGGAATCGGCTAATTAACGACTAGCGACAACTGCCAAACAAACTGCCACCTGTAACAGTCTCCAATCCTATGATTGTTTATATCTAATGTCGGGTCTGCGGACAGCACCGTCCAGCGATGCCGTGCTTCGGACGTCAGTCACGTGGACCCCTCGCGCTCTTTGTTTGGCTGTTTTGGCATTCAGTGGACGAATTGTTCGGTTCCAGCGGGTTATAGGACCGCATGCCTATGCTTTGATGCCTCTCACCCGCCCCAAAGTACAAGAACTCCTCCCGCTCTCCTGGTATCTCATCTGCCACCTACTTCCAGTCAAGTTCCACTCCCAAGGGCTTTCACCCACCATCATACTATGCCTGCCGCCGCAGGTCTGACTCTCCCCAATCCTGACAATGGCAAGTCGACGGAGCTGCCACCTGCCCATCGTACCCCTACCACGGATCGATCACCGGCGGACTTCGATGATTCGTTCGTTCTTGCGCCTATGCCAACGGCACATCTTCCGACTTCATCGTCAGCATCCTCAACGGAACCTAGCCTGGTCTCGAGGATGTCATTTCTGAATAAGCGGCTTTCGAAGGCCACCGGAATGACCGGCAAGTCGTCCTCGAAGCGGAAGAATCAGCTTGCGGACTTGCCTCTCGTCGAGGCCCAATTGGTTCCGTCCCTACGCGACACCATCGAGAGAATGACGAACTCTCCCGGCAGCCCGGCGGCGCAGCCTTCAGCATTTCTCCCCAATACGCCTTCACAGATGAGCACCCACGACCCTTTGCCGTCTTCCTCTCAGAATCAATCATACCCTTTTACGCCACCGCCCCGTCATCCCACACAGTCGGGGATGACGCAAACGGTCCCCACTCCCCCGACAGCCATTTCGAGGTTTCCGAATGTTCTGGACAGTAGCCGTATTCCAACACCAGTGGCAATGGCCAAGACGAAGCCAAACCTGAAGCCGGCCCTCAAGAATAGCATTGCATCCACGTCCTTGCCGAATTCTGCGCAAGGAAGTCAACTATCCCCTATCAAGGCGTCTCCGTCAAGATCACTCAGATCTGTAAGAAGCATCATGGGACGGACAACACCGCAGATTCCTGTCCGTTCAGCTCCATCAGACATCAACAATGCCGTAGCGGGGAATGTGAGTGTTCGTCCGGCTGCATCTTACCGTTGCTCAGGCGGCGTGTAGATGGGTACTCCAATGAGCGGTTCTAGCCGTTTGGCGCGCGAACGCTCTCACACCGATCCCGGGACATGCTTTGAGAATTCCGTCTCGGTCACCTCATGTTCCCACAACGCCTCGGGTCCCCCCACCTGCTTCCACTGTTTCAACGCCAGGAAGAGAGCTGCGGGGTATCCCTCCAACTCGTATATATAATGCGCTCAGTGATAGCTCTGGATCAGAGCTACATCTACATGGTGATCGCGGGAGGGCGCTGTTCGTCACCAACGCTGTGATTGTGCCCTCGAGTTCGAGTTCGAGTGAAGAAGTTGAGGCATCTCGACGGGCTCCTTACTCCCGGGTCACTTCTCCAGCTTGGTCCTCGCACATGTCTCAGCGAGACTTTCCATACAGCGGGAGATCTGCACAGTCAGGAATCGGTCTGGGCCTCGGCACAGGGAATACAATGGGGAATGTCCCCCCTCATTCTGCTCCTCTTATAGCTCAAGATCGGCCAGACCCCGATACTGAAAGCGAGTACAATTCCGATCCAGACTGTGATGATGCAGACCCTCTTGCCGTCTCCTCCGAGCGCATCGTCCGCTCATCTCCGTTCCCTGGTGCTGAATCGCCAAATATCCAGGCCCCCTAATCCTGATCGAAAAAGCAGCGCCACATCAGGTGTGCTTCCTAACCCCTGGGACTCCAGCGATGTCAAGCCGAATGAAGGCGACCAGCGGAGGCGAGAATTGATTGAACTCGTCAACGAAATGCATCACGGTTCCCTGGGCCCCTCACAGACTTACGAATATGATAACTTATCTGACGATGGATACACCGGAGAGCAAGGACTTGCTATCAGTCCTTCCGATGACTTTGACAGCAACATGAATACAACCCTGAAACCAGGAAACGAAAACGAGACCTACCATGGGCGCAGGTCACCCAGTACAAATCAGGCAACTCCCAGACCACAATCCAATGCACCCTGTGGTGTTTTCGCTCGAGCGTCACAAATACTCTTCTTCAAGCAACTTTACCGGTACCCTTGCGAGGGACCAGATTAAAGAGATTCATAAAAATGACAAGAAGGGCGAATTTTCGCCATTATCTCAATATTCAGATGAAGAAGTTCAATACGGACCTAACATATTAACGTCTGCTTCCTCGCAAAGGACCCACCGAAGTTCGTTGACAAAGGATCGCCTCTCATTCAGAAGTACACGTGAAGGTGACCGTCCTTTGTCGTCACACGAGTCATCTGGTAGAGCTCCAATTGTTGGCGTCGTCTCGCCTACCTCGACGCAGATCCGTGGCTCTCTTTCTGCAAAATCATCAGAGAAGATCCATCGGACAAGCCGAGAATCGCCCGTGCACGGCCTTTCCAAGCCCAACTTCGATGGGGCTCGTAGCCCAGGCGGGATTCGGAGTCTTTCTCGGGTTCGCGAGCGCTCGCAATACCCACCGGCTCACGTACGGAATTCCCCTCTCCCCCATGTCGACAGTTCATCTTCGCTTGAAAGTCTTCGCTGGCAACTCGAGGACCAGAATATCAGCGTGGGCGCCGAAGCAATCTTCGGTCAACTCGATGCAGGATGTCAATCTGCTTCCAATGAGAATTCTGCAGCGCCTTTACAACAAGGAAAGGGGCGGAAGGTTTCCACGAACACTCCTTCGAAATCCTCCTCGCCCAGGGGAACTTCCGACTCACTTCCACAACCAACGACTGACCGTCCCCAAAGCCACGATGCTCTTCGTAATTATGAGGGAACAAATACTGTCCTACTTTCGCAACGCGTCGAACGCAACCCGCAGACATCCGACAACGAGCAGCGAACGTGGCTTTCTACTATATCCTCCTCGGCCTACCACTCGCTACGGGATCGCTATGGTGAAGTTGAGATAAAGCGACAACAAATCATCTGGGATCTCTGCGAATCTGAGAGATCCTTCGTGAGGCGGTTACAGACATTTGTACGCCTCTTCATTCGCCCTTTGCGAATGAAAGATAGCGTGACGTGGCTCGCTGGCGTGCCCACGGAGGTCGCACGGCTATTCGACTGGCTGGAAGACATCATTAACTTGCACGCCCAGATATCGTCGGCTTTGCGCGCCGTCGTCTCGGAGCAGTACCCGATTGTGATGCGCATCGCTGGAAGGATTACGGAATTTTCTGTCGCGCCTAGAAGTTCATCAACCATACGTTGTCCGGTTGCAATCTACCACGTTATTGATCAAGCGGCTGAGTGGGGAATCTAGTAGCGACTTCGGCGAGTTTATCAGAATCCAACAGGAACAAGACGACTGTCGCGGGTGGAGCGTAGAAGCCTTCTTGGTTGAGCCGGTCAACAGACTCGTTGACTACCCTATCCACTTCAAGGTACACGCTACACGTCCCTCTCGTCCATCCATAAGAAAACTCATTTTCATTCGTCCAGCATCTTCTGGACGTCACGCCGCAAGGTCACCCAGATCACTTGGCCACTCTTTCGCTCCTCCACTGCACTGAGACTGTCATTCGCGTGATGCGCGAAGTGAAGCTCCAGGAGGACGAATACGAGTTGGTAAGAGAGAAGCTGGGTCAGATTAAAGGTTTGCCCGCATCTTTGCAGCTGGCTCACCGATCGCGGAGGCTTCTAGCCAGAGGGAGGTTAGAGCGCGACTTTCCTGGTGGAAAGACCCGCACCACTAACATTGGAGGAGAGCTTCACGAGCATCGGCGTTCCGTTCAGGGCACTGGAATGAGACAGTCGAGGCTCATCAGCGTCATTCAATCAAGGGCCATGCGCTCCGACTCAATAAGGACAACATCGGAATCGAACACCTCAATGGCATCTCAGTTTTCCGATAATTTGAAGACGACGTATCCACCAGACATGGCTCAACGTTCTACATCCCCTTCCTCATTCCCAGGTCATAATTCATGGGAACGCCAGTTCACCTCCCCGGGAAATGCACATTCAAGTTTGGAAACCCGCGAAAAGATGCTCTATACACTCGTTTTCAACGACCTTGTCCTCTTGGCATCCCCCCCCTACAACTCGACCGGTCACCACCAACGTGAAATGCAAACAGAGTCATGGAACCTAATTGAGGGAATAGGCATATCCCGCGTTTTGAAAGTCATGGAAGATTCAAATCATATTATCTTGGATCTGCTCCCCGTAGAACTGGAGAATATAGCGACGGGGAGAATACCCGACAGCGGACAGATCGTCATGGTTACCCTCTCCGTTCCCACCATATCGTCTTCGGGGGTCCAACTCGATACGCCAACGCTATCTCGTCTCCGCCACAACTGGGTGTCCGCGTTCCAAGAGTGCGCAGAGTTCACACTTCGCGCTCTGTCTTTCCCTTCGCAGTCAGGCAAGCTGGCCGCCCCGATACCGGGTCTGGCGTGGGAAACCGACCGGAAACCGTCTGGATCTGCGATTTTTGCGAGTGGGGTTCGTTTGCCGAAGAGTCCCTCCACGCAAATGACAGAGCAGGGTGCCGACCCGGCTGAGCAGGAGCGAGAGGCGCGGGAGTGGTGGGCTCTGCGTTTCCAGCAGGTCCTCGGCGAGATGCAGCGCTGTTCCAGCGGTGCACTGGCCATCGTTTCATCCGGCGTGTCCACGCCCGGTGGGAACACCGCCGACCAGAGGCGTACGTCCCAGCCACGGGCACTTAAACTTTCGTCGCTTTCGTCATCGGAATCTATGGCCAACCGTCTGCCTTGACCTGGACCATTACCCATGCATACAGGTGTCTTCAACTCCAATGCTCCACTGGTCCTTGTATTACTTAATCTTTGTATTGTTACCCCTCCTGAACTTCTTTTGATCCTGGACTCAATTGTTGTCATATAGATGTTATTCATTCTTGTAAACATGAAGCCTTTCTATTAGATTCTCATGCAACCAGTTGACCCAGCAAACAGTCAGTCTTGGCATGTTCTTGGCATGTAACCAGGAAATCTGTACATGCACCCCACATTTAGCTGGTGCTTTACTGATGGCTCTGGTTTAAATAACCATTAGGAAAGGACTTTATTAGTTGTTTTCCAATGTCTTATGTTATAAAGTCTGCTTGTTATGATCTGCTTGATCTTAATACTGACTCTAGTGAAAGAGTTGCTTGATATAGTTCAAGCACTAGACTTTGAATCCTTTGATATTATCTCAGGAAGAGTAAATGTTAGAGATGAGAAGGGCCTCTTTCACTTAGAGTAGTGACTTGGTTTGAGAGAATGAGAATGATGTGAATTCTTTTAGAAAGTAAGTTGAGTGTAAGGCTCAACTTTCGATACACCTGAGTATTTATAGTATATCTCAATAACGGCTGATCCAATTCATACAAAACTTGGGGAGCACATAGCTGAGATCCAGTAGTATCCAACAACATAGACCACAATTTGAAAGTATCAGAAATGACTCACACATGAGTCATTCTTTCCTAGTATCTGTCATCAGTTCAGTAAGCAATTGCTAAGCATCAGTCATCCTATCAGTCAGCAATCACTAAGCATCAGTCATTGAATCAGTAAGCAATCAGTAAGAAGAAATGAGTAAGCAGACATAGGTAAGCAAGCAGACAGGGACACAAATTGAATCCTAACATTACTGGATGATAATACTGTACCAATTATTGCTGTTTTCAGCACACTTGGCGGAGCTTGAATTTCGCCTGAATCGGTGCAGAAACTCCCTCAAACATGCGGGATGAATATCTCCCTCAAAACAGCTTCAATTCATATGAAATTTATTGGCCCTGAATCGCCTGAATGAGGGCTAGGCAGCCCCATTGTTTTCATGGGATTTGAGTGAGAATTGGTGGAGCTGGACTCAAGCCACCTCCACATGTGTATTAGATGAATTACAACTCAGAATCATGGTCTATATCTATTATTTTTCCCTCATGTTGTACCCATGGGCTGTCTTGAGGCAGCCCCATAGTGTTTTTGACTCAAGTGTTGTGGTGTGCAACATTGTTCTCAGTGTGATCAGAGTGACAGCCAGCCACTCATTGCCCCTCTCACCTCTCCATTCTGACCATCCTTTGCCCTCATTCCCACCACACCCATTGTCTCAGCCGCATCAGTCGCACCGCTCCCTTCCAACTTGAATTTGGCCCTCCACACCCACAGTCGCAGCCGTGCCAGTCACACTGCCTGCGTCGACCTGCCATCTGTCTTCACCACACGCCGCACTCCTTCAGCATGCCGACTCAGTTAGAATACCTCAAGCTCAGGTGGGATCTGGAGGACCTTATCACCTCCTTGTCAAGACTCCGCATGTGTGACTAGGAAGATGTAGACAAATACTACCGGAGTTTCAGGGCAATCTGTGGTCCCCTCGTCCATGCGTGCCGCCTGTGCTATGAAGATTGCGACAAGTCATTCTGGCTTGGACTCCACCCAGATGACTGCCGGATGGTCTCCCAACGTCTCAGCCCCTGGCACCCGAACGAACAGCAGAGGCACTTTGTCAATTTCCGAGAAGTATTCAACACACTAGTCAAGATATTCTCTCAGCGTCCCTGTGACATTCAGTGGGAATGCCAACTCTGCTCTGCAGACGAAGACGAAGATGACTACACATACCCTGGGCCCATGCCCGCTCCAGCCTCTGTCCCTACATCGTGCACCATCGCCTCCACCTTGCCTGCCTTGCCCATCGTCCCTGTGGTTCCCACCTTGTCCGCCATTCCCATCACCTCATTCACCGCCGCCATCCTTGACTTGCCAGCCATCATCGCCTCAGCTCCACCTGCCCTCGCCGTCCCAGCATCGCCCGCATTTGCCATCGTCGCCACCTCATCTGTCCCCACTGCCATAGCCTCAGCTGTGACATTGCCTATCGCCACTGTCCCCGTCTTTGCCCACCCAGCTCCCACGCCCTCAGTGTTGCCTGCTATGGCCACTGTCCCAGCTCCATGCACAACCACCATCTCAACCTCACCCACTGATGTTTTAGCACTGCCCGCCACTTCAGCCCTCGCAGCCTTGTCTGCCACCCCCGCCTTCGTCTCATCCACTCCCATGCCCTCAGTTGTCTTGTTGCCCTCAGTCTCGTCCGTCGCTTCGTCCGTTGCCACAGTAGCCTCAGTCATGCCAGCTGCCAACTTCGCATCAGTCTCCATCTTAGCCTTGCCCATACTCATCAGTTCAGCCCAGTCCGTCATAGCACCAGCATCGCCAGCCACCGCCATCTCCACCCTGCCCTCAGCCTCAGCCTTCTCAGTCTCAGCCGCCGCCACCGTGCCCCTAGTTTTGCCAGCCGTCTCCATTGCCCCAGCTTCAGATCAGTCAACCGCCACCACTGCGCTCTTAGCCTTGCCAGCCGCCTTAGTCTCATCAGCCACCACCGTAGCCTCAGCCTCAGCCACTGACGTCTTAGCGCCACACGCCACCGCCTCCACCACCATCTCACAAGCCACTGCCACCACGCCCTTGTCAGCCACAGCCGCCATCGCCCCTGCATTGCCCTCAGTCATCGCCTCCACCCCGTCTGCCTCCACCGTCGCACCAGCTCAGTCCACCACCACCTTCTCAGTCTTAGCCTCAGTCTTCTCAGTCTCAGCTGCTGCTTTAGTAGTTTTGTGTGACACCAGCACCGCCTGCAAACCCTCGCCACCAGCACCACCCCAGAAGACCAAGAAGGCCTCAGCCATGAACTTAGCCATGACACGCCACAACAGGAGCAGAAGCCGCCGCCGCAGGAGAAGCAGTCGCCGATGCCAACAGCACACCGCACGCCGCCTCCCACATCGCCTCCCCATCCATTCACGCGCTCTCACCCACATCTGCTGCCGACACCTGCAGTGGAGATGACCCCGCCACCACCGCTGCAAGACGACAGATCCCACCCCCGCGCAAGCCGCCCCACGCATCCTCTTTCTCAAGTCCTCGCCACCTACATCTCTATCTATGAACTCACGCTCACCGCCTACGCCTTCGCTCCTCGTCCACACCTGCTGCCACCACCTGCAATGGAGACAACTCCTGTATATAAAAATACCCTAGCTACTCTGTAGTAGAAAGAGTTCAGAATAGGACCCCTCTTTGCAACCCACTCCTCTCTGTCTGTGAAAAACAAGAAGGATGGTCAGAATTGAGAGGCGAGAGGGGTGATGAGTGGCTGGCCGCAACTCCAATTGCACTGGAAACAACGTTGCACACCACAACACTTGAGTCAAAAACACTATGGGGCTGCCTCAAGACAGCCCATGGGTACAACATGAGGGAGAAATAATAGATATAGACCATGATTTTGAGTTGAAATTCATCTAATACACATGGGGAGGTGGCTTGAGTCCAGCTCCACCAATTCTCACTCAAATCTCATGAAAACAATGGGGCTGCCTAGCCCTCATTCAGGTGATTCAGGGACAATAAGTTTTATGTGAATTGAAGCTGTTTTGAGGGAGATATTCACCCCACACGTTTGAGAGGGTTTTCTGCGCCGATTTGGGTGGAATTCAAACTCCACCAAGTGTGCTGAAAACGGCAATAAATCAATTCATTGGTCACAGGTCACAGGCCTACCTGATTTGATGAAATGTCACAAATGTCACAGGTCCCAGAGCCAAGTGAGGAAACCATATTTTGGTCATAAAAATGCTTTCAAAAAGTCCTAAAATTTTTAACAATTGCTCAAGGGCATTTTCTGATGATGAAAGTCTCCATTGGAATAGATAGTACTATTTTATCATCATTCCACATCCAATCCATCAGCATCATCATGGCAACAGATGTGCAAGGATTACAGTATGGCAGGCCACAGAACCATGTGCGGAAATGTGATGCAACATGACATGATGCCTCCTCCTCTCCTTTGCCTCAGCTTGCCCACCCCTTGCCACCAACTGCACGCGCAAGTCACCTCCCTTGCACCCAACATCAAGCCCTTGGCACCAACCACATGTATGCCACATGCCCACAAGACTTGATTCCAGGCCATTTGCCACTGACCACACACCAACAACCTCACACCCAACATCAAGACCTTGACCATATTGCCCAGTCCTTGCCACCAACCACGTGTGCACGCCACACCCCAGCATACTTGACGTGTTTGTGTCTCAAAGCCTTTCATGACCACCTTAACTGCCTTGACCAGTCTCGATTCCCTTTCATGGCTCTCCCTCCCTTTCATAGTCCTCTTGATTCCTTTCATATTCTCCTTTGTACTGTCCTATACATAAACACCCTAGCTACTCTGTAGTAGTGCAGTGAATAAGGATCCCTCTTTGCAACCTAATCACCCCTGCCTGAGAAAAGCAAGAAGCCTCAATAGTCACCTGAACCACTTGCTCCCCCCCCCCCCCCCCCCCCCCTTCTCTCCTCTTCCACTTGGACCAGTCAGCATGATTCACGCGTCCCCAGACTTGCTACAGTACAGCATTGCAACATGTTGAAATTACACAAAATTCCAAATTTTGTAACCCTGACAAAAACTTTTTTCAGGTCACAACAAAATACCCAACCTGATGAAACCATTATTTCATCAGGGAGGTCACAGGTCACACAGGGTGATGAATTGATTTAATTGGTACAGTAATTCTTCCTCAACATGAAGTACCTTCCATATTTGTATGTGATTACAATCCTATTCTCCTAATTAACAAATAGTGTACTTGTAAAACATATAAAAACCCATGCTTTCAAGTATTATATCTCTGTTGTTCTCACAACCCAAGTTACCCAACACATGACAACTGACACATACATCTGCTTAATATCTGTCATTCATTAATCACACATCAATGGAAGCACCTGTTGTGAACCAAGGCCAAGTCCCAGCCATGTATCATCCTACTTCACTTAAAGAAGCTTCTCTCACTTCATATCATCAATCCACTTCTATTTCTAATGACTCTCCTTCTGCAAGCATACATTACAAGGAATCCTCACCCTCCAAGTCCCTGTGGCTCGCTTGGACACCCTCCTCCCTATTTGGGTAACTGTCATGAATTACCTCCTTGTCGGTTTGTCTCTATCCTCTTCTGATATTGTTTTACTTCTACTATTGTTCTTCTCTGTCACCCTCGTCTCCTTGGTTACTGTCTCATCCCTTGATGGTGATGGTCCCTTATTGTTTCACTTGTAGTGTTTCATCTATTGTTTCAAGTTCCTTTTGCTATTGGCTCACCTTTATCTATTGTTCCGCATATAGTACTGTATAGCCTCACTAGATACAGTGTTTAAGTGCCTGTAAAAGCTGGGGAATGCCCCAAGCTTAGCTTTGTCCCATTACCTGTCACATCCCTTGCCCTGTATACTCTCTCAATCACAACTTGCTTGTGCTGGCCTATACTCTGCTTGATCTGAGCACACCTCAAGGAACCCTTGTGTTCCTCTTCCTCCTCTGCCTCTCTCTCATCGTCCTCCTCTTCTGTGAAACCAGAAGATTGACTCTGTCTGTGGGCTGAGTCATTGTCTGACTTAGTCTTGAAACGCTAAACCTTTGATCCGGTCTCTTTGAGCTGGTCCCACTGAACCCTTGAACCAAGTCACAGGGACTTGGCCCCACTGAACCCTGAGCTAATGCTCTAATGGCTGCGATGCCATAACACAAGCTAAGCTTCCATACTCCATTCTGGAGATCAGCCTTAAATTACCATCAAACTGCTGGATCCACGTCCAACCTAGACCCTCCTCTGATCTCCCCCAACATGTTGTAGGAACTGCCACTTGGGATAGCTTCCACACCTTTCTCTGCTATGTCACCACAGAAAACAACAAAGAACTACCCGTTGAATTTATCAACAACTGTTGGTTTGAACTACAACTCAGAAGAGGACAACTCTACACTCACCAAGACCTAGAACTCATCAGAAATAGCCTGGGACTAGGCTACTGGAGGGAAAATGACCCGCTCTACGAATCACCATCAGAATCAGAAGCCTCCTCTACAGAAGGCAACCCCCCTGAACCAGAAAACACCGCTGAAACTCAGACACCCTTTGAATCCCCTGTGTTAGAACCAGAGGACCTCCCTGAAAATCAGGAACCCATTGAAACCCTAGAACTTGAACCACAGAATCCCCCAGAACCTGTTATGGCAGCCCAACCCCAAGTCGCTATCCAACCACCCCAAGTTGCCACCCAAGCTCCCCAGATGGCCACTCAGGTCCCCCCAGTTGTCGCCCCACTCCCTCAGGTAGCCGCTGCAGCACCACTAGGCATAAATGGGTCCCTCAGTGGCAAAGAACCCACAGCATTTACAGGGGAAAGGAACAAAACGAAACACTTCATCATGGAGTTCAACTTGTACTGGGGTCTCAACGATGACAAAGCAGTAATGACCTCCCCCTTCAAACAAGTGATGCTAGCCCTTTCCTACATCCAAGGAGAAAAGGTCAAAGAATGGGTTAATTTGCAGGCAACTGCACTCAGGGAAAAAGTAAACAGGGCCCAAAACCCTGTCAACAGAATGGACGAAGCATTATGGAATAACTTTGTCATGGACTTTACATTCAAATTCACCAACACTGTGGAAAAAGAAGATGCCCAAGTGGCTCTTGTCAAACATGTAATGAAGGACTCCCTTGATGACTATATCTCCACCTTTGAACAGCTTCTGACCAAAAACTGGGTGGCCAGAAATGGACATCATTGCTATTGAAAGCTTCAAAAAATGGACTAAAAACCAGACTCCACCACACGATTTTAAACAGAGACGTCTGGCCCACCACTCTTCAAGAATGGAAGGAGGAAGCCAGGAGGCAACACTGATGATTTGTCACCATCAAGGAGAAACTCAAAGGAAAAATCACACACCACCCAGAACACAAAACCCATCACCCTGATCGAATGCAAGTGGACTGCTGCCAAGTCCAACTTTAAGAAGCTTACTGAAGAAGAAAGGAAACAGTTGGCAAAAGAAGGGCATTGCTTCTGTTGTAGGGAGAAAGGTCACCTTAGCCGAGAATGCCCCAAAAATACAGTTCCTACTACATCCAAGGCCCACATCACTGAATCAACCCCAGGACTATCTAAGGAAGAGGAACCAGCTTCCATGGTAGCCCACATGAAGGCCCTACCAGCCAAGGAACAAGCCATCTGGGACCTCATCCTCAAAGAGGATTTTCTCTAGGCCAAAGTGCGACAGTTGGCACAGAGGCCCAAATAGATACCATTGTCAACCATAAAGAAAACTCAATGAAAGTTCCTTTTATGTTAACAACCAATGGAAAGACTGGCCAAGCGCTCCTTGACAGCGGAGCAACAGAAAATTTCATCAGCCAAGGAATTGTGGGAAAATTACAAATCCCACTTTGAACCCTCAAAACCCCCCCGACCCATCATCAATGTGGATGGCACTAACAATCAAGGAGGAGCACTAACCCATTATGCTCATATGGCCATACAACATGGCCCCACAATGCGACTTCTCACCTTTTACGTCACAAATTGGGAGAAGATAGAATGATCCTTGGCTACCCCTTCCTAAAGGTGTTAAACCCTCTTGTTAACTGGAGCTCTGGTTGCCTAAGA
>JAGFNK010000148.1:0-112049 GCA_025769875.1 Russula earlei | reverse complement strand
GGTCTGGGGATGGTCTAGGTTGGACGCGGACCCAACGATTCGATGGTAGTTCGAGGTTGATCTCCAGAATGGAGTAAGGAAGCTTAGCTTGTGTAACGGCGTCGCGGCCGTTAGAGCGTTAGCTCAAGGTTCAGTGGGGGCCAAGTCCCTGTTACTTGGTTCAAGGGTTCAATGGGGGCCGGCTTAAGGAGACCGGTTCAATGGTTTAGCGTCTCAAGGCTGAGTCAGACAATGACTCGGTCCGCAGACAGAGTCGATCTCCTGGTTTCACAGAAGAGGAAGACGATGAGAGAGAGGCAGAGGAGGAAGAGGAACACAAGGGTTCCTTGAGGTGTGCTCAGATCAAGCAAGGTGTAGGCCAGCACAAGCAAGTTGTGATTGAGAGAGTGTACAAGGCAAAGGGTGCGACAGGAAATGGGACAAAGCTAAGCTTGGGGTATTCCCCAGCTTCTACAGGCGCTTAAATACTGTATGTGGTGAGGCTGTACAGTACTATAAGCAGAACAATAGATAATGGGTAGGCCAATAGCAAAAGTAACTCGACAATAGGTGAAACACAATAAGCGAAACACAATAAGTGAAACACAATAGGTGAAACACAATAGGTGAAACAATAGGGGATCACCATCAAGGGATGAAACAGTAACCACGGAGACAAGGGTAATAAAGAAGAACAATAATGGACGAACCGACAAAGGGTGGTTTACAACAGAGTCAGTGAATGTAATGAAGTGTTTTTGACCCTGGCATGTTGCAACGGATGCAGGCCCCCAGAGATCGCTGTTGATCTCTTCCCCAAAATGCTGAGCGGGAGTGCTGTGACGCACTTTCAGTATGGGGAAGCGGGTAGTGCAGGCGAATATACATGCTTCGCAGTCGCTCGGCTTGGATGTAGTGTCAATGGTAATGCCTCGAACTGCTCCTGTTTGAACTAGTTTGAGGGCACTTCCAATTGCGATGTGACCAAGGCATCTATGTAGCTCCATGACTGAAAGTTCAACAGAGTGAACATATTCAGTGCTGCACTCTACACGATATAGTCCGCATGCACTGCGGGGTATGTGAGCTACTCGCCCACCTCTCGGAGCAACGATGTCCAAAAATCCATTATGCAGCTCCATGCAATAGCCCTCCTGATCTAGGGCTCTGAGCAAAACAAGTGTGTAAGCAACTTTCGGCACGTGGAGAACTCCTTGAAGTGTTAATGTGCGCCAGCCGCCCACATCTGGTACCTGTACAGTTAGCGATCCAACACCGATCGCTTGAAACTGCTGCTGATTTGCGGTGACGAGGGTTATGGGTGGCGAAAGGGGGTGATAGCCAATGAAGTCCCCTCTATAGGGGCTAATATGCTTTGTGGCTCCGGAATCGTAGAGCTCGATGCGGGTCTTGCTGCTGTTGGCAACAATGGACATGGCCGTCTGCTGCATCCTTTCAGGTGAGTTCGAAAACTCCCCTGCAGTTGTACTTTCAACACATGCGTCTCCCTGTAAGGAGCAAGTTGAGTCACTGGGTGAAATGTGAGCAGTGCCGTCTGCCTCCTCGGCCAGCCAAAACCTGTCTGCTTCGACCGCATCATCGGCAATGGCGTTTGCTGACCCGACTGGTCGGGTTTCTGCTTTGGTGGGTGCTGGGGTGCTGCCAGACTTGGGTGCGGGCTGCGCTCCTGCATTCCCCTCCTTCTTCGGGGAGCGGCACTCGCGCGCCCAGTGTCCTGGTTTCCCGCAATTGTGGCACTTGCCTCGGCGACGCTTCTTCCTAGTGTTAAGATTCTCTTGATTCTCCGACTGTCATCTATTTTCGCTGACTCATCTGTGATTACTCATGTGTTTGCTTATCAATCTGCTTACTGATTGCTTACAGACTGCTGACTGATTGCTTACTGATTGCTTACTGATTGCTTACTGATACTAGGAAAGAATGACTCACACGTGAGTCATTTCTAACGTTCTGAATTGCGCTTTTCGTATTTGGATACTACTTGTTTTCAGCTATGTGCACCCTGAGTTTCGTACGAATCGGATCAGTAGTTATCGAGATATCGTATAAATAGTCTGTGGAACCAAGAAGTTGAGCCTTACGCTCAACTTACACAATTTTACAAGATATCCATCTTGTCAACCATCTAAACAAATTATAGTGCAGACTCTAACTGAAAGAGGTCCCTCTCTTTTCTACATTCAATCTTCCTGAGATAATATCAAAGGGTTCGAAGTCTAGTGCTTGAACTATATCAAGCAACTCTTTCACTAAAGAGTCGGTGCTAAGATCTGTCAGATCTTAACACCTAGCGTCGTTGGACCCATGAGCAGCTAAGGCCTCATCCGGCTGCTGGTCCCTTCTGCCCGAGCTTTGGCTATGTTGGCCACACCCACGGCAGGTCTTAATTTGATCCGCTTCTTCGCATATAGAGGTGATGAGGGAGTCCATGGAGACTTGGCTAGTAGTGTTGGTAAGTCGCGCCACTGTCATAAGTCCGGACGCGAATCGCGCTAGCTCCTCAGGGATGCTGCAAAGGATGGTGCGCTGGTATTCCGCATCAGAAACACTGACTCCAGACGCATGGAGCTCCTCACGCTTGAAACGGAGATCTTGTAGGAAGATGCGAACATCCGTGCCCTTAGCGCAACGGCTCTCCAAGAAGGCTTGGAGCCGGTTGCTCTGCGCGTATTCGCTTTTTAGCTTGTACTCCTGCGAGACTAAGTTCCAGCATGCCTCCACAGTGTTGAGACGTCCCACGTGTACTGCGACAGCATTGGGGAGACGTTGGCAGAGCAGGAACCATGCGATGCGGTCATTGTGGTCCCAGGCCTTCACAGCCAGGTCTTCATTGGCGGTTGGACTCTGCGGGTTTGCTGGGGCAGGGTGCATGGCGGTTCTGTCAAAATACCCCATTCTGTCAGTTGCCTCCATAGCTTGTGTGAAGCGCATGGTGAACACAGCCCAGTTGGAGCCGTTCAGTTCAAGATGAGGGATAATGGCTGGGAGTTGATCAAAAGTCCCAGGTGAAGGCGCAGGCAATGGAGTTGTGGGTACAGCTGAGGATGTGGGAGCCATCTGAGGGCCAGGGCCCATAACCTGTAAAAACTATGGGGTTTAACGAGAGTGGGAGAAACGACAGTTTTTGTGAGTGAGTGCCACGTCCGAAGGGAGGCCTACATGTTCACACTCGCGAGGGTCGCTGAATAAGCAATGACTGTGCTCAGTGACTCACGCGCGTAAGCGATCACTGGAAGATATATTACCTGAATAAGCAATGACTGTGCTATCCAGGTATGAGCACTTATGGAACATAAGAAAAGGGTAGCTAAAAGAACGTACCTCAGTGACTTGCATGCGTAAGCGATCACTGAGGGAAGGTAAGTGTTTTGTCTACTCATATAAGTAGGAAGCAGGTGCGGATTCTATAACTCCATGGATGAAGGGTATGCAAGAAACGGGACAATGATCAAGCCAATAGACATCCAGACTAGTTAGTTAGTCTAGGCACTAATTGTTGTAAATAACTAAATCCACTTAGGGTGGCCTAATGGTACGGGTATGTGTATCGACTGAGGGGACAACTCACTCGTTCTCGTGCGCTCGCGATCGAGTTCACTCGCGCTCGGGAATTTACAACAAAATACTGAGGTGACTGGGAAGTAGCTAGTAGTATGTCCCGTTCAGGGATTTCTTTTTTATCGCAGCACGTACGACTTGGTACCTAATAAGATTTGTACACAGTCATGCCGCGCCTCTTCAGCCTTAGGGCTCTCTCGTGGCGTCCGACAGTTTCAACAGTTTGCCAGTCTCGAGCTCATACACGAGGTCGTGCGCCCACAGGTCACTCACTGCCCTCTACCCATCCATTAATTCTTCACGGCGCGGTTTCGTCGACTTTCTCAACTTGCTTTCGCACGCTTACCTCGACGACCTTCCGGACCTGGGCACGCATTCTCGTCCTGTCGTCGTTCGTTGGCACGTCGGGAGTGCTGGGCTCGAGCGTGCGCGTAAGGTCACTGAGTGGAATAAGCCAGCTCCGCAGCGGGTCCGACGGGAGCTCGCCTTCGGTGGCCGCCCTGACGCACGCATACGGCGCCACCGCAGTTTGTGTGGGGCCCGGATTCAGTGACGTGCGGGGATCGGTTGCGAGCAGAACGAGGATGGGAACGCACTACGTGGATTGAGCCCACGGCATAGGCGATCACCGCGGAGAGGATATGATTATCAGTCATCCATACGACCGTCTCGAATCGTCGACCAACCACAGGGACATGTTCGGGTCGGGCATTTGCTGTTACCCGGAGTGACGTCACCGAGATGAGCGCCGAGAAGTTGCTGATTAACCGCCATCCGTGCTGTCTCGGGCTGACTCAACTTGAATTTGAGGAAATCTATAAAAAACAGAGAGGAGACAGAGAGAGGCGACAAGAACAACAAGACATACAATGGCGCCTGTCGTGAACGGTAAATTTATCTTCGCCAAGCCACTTCAAGTGGGAGGTGCGTGCGCTCATTCTCCACAACTAAGGCGTCTGCCTTACCTGCATCCAGAGCTTGCTGAGCTGGGAAAGACCGCTGTGTACGATTCGAGCGAGACAATCAACCTCGACACGGTAGCGCTCAATGGTTCATTCCTTGCCAAGACGCTCGTTCTGGCCATCGATCCATATATGCGCGGCAAATTCAGAGACCCAGCCATCAAGTCGTACACTGTGCGCCAGCTTTCCATGGCTCTAACTTGTGATACTCATGCAAACGAAAGCCTTCATTCGATCTCGGACAACCGTATGGTTCAGGTTGCCTAGGTCATACCGTGGTACCCATTCTGACGTTTCTCGGTTAGGATATCCGGCTTCGGAGTTGCCGTAGTTCTTCGTTCGGAAAGCGATGCCTTCAAGCCAGGAGATCATGTATACAGCAACACCGTCTGTGCGTATACACCTCGTGCAAATGGTGCCAAGGGCATGCGATGACACATCTTCAGCTTACGCGCACTACTGGGTTCCGAAAGATACATCGCCGTTCACGATAATTAAAAACGAGATCGGCCTTCCTTGGTCAACGTACATCGGCGTATTGGGCATGCCAGGTCACGATTTCCGTGCACGAATCTGGCGAGGTGCTCAGCCGTTGAACAGGTCAAACCGCGTACGTTGGTTGGAAGGAGTTTTCTAAAGCTAAGAAGGTAGGGCCGCTCTTATGGCGTCTTTGACGTGATTGATGTTGGGCAATCCTGTAGGGCGAAACTGTTTTCGTGACCGCTGCTGCTGGTGGAGTTGGTTCGATAGTCCTGCAGCTCGCAAAACGTGATGGTTGTCGTGTGATCGCATCTGCTGGCACGGATGACAAAGTTGCTTGGCTTCGCGCCCTCGGTGCAGACGTCGCGTTTAACTACAAGACAGAGGATACGCGAGCTGTTCTGCAGCGCGAAGGACCGATCGACATGTAAGGGATTCTCCATCTTGGTGGCTCCACTGATCTCAATGATGGGGGAAGTTTCTGGGATAATGTGGGCGGAGAAACACTTGATATTGGTTTCGAATTTGCGCGGAACCGGGCTAGATTCATCGTGAGTATGACTTATTGCAGGACTGGTAAATTTTCGCCAATCACACACGGAATCCAGGAATGTGGGATGTCCTCCTACAAAGGACCAAATCCGTACCGGTTGAAGGTTCGTAAACACAAAATTGTCCAGTCAAAGGGCCATGATCATTTTTCACGGAGTAGAACCAATTTTTCATCGTCGGGAAGGAGCTCTCCGTCAATGGCTTCATAGTGCTCAATTGGCTGTGGAAGTATGGAACTTCGTTCTATGACGAATTTCCTCGGCTCGTGAAGTCGGGTGAAATTAAACACGAGGAAGACTTCACATATGGGCTGGAGAAAGTCGGTGAGGCCATGCAAGAGGTACTAGTTCATGGAACGAACCGGGCCAAAAAGATCATCGTGGTTGCGAGCAATTAATTTGTCTGACATAATCAGTCACTGTTAGGCGTTAGGCCAGGCCATAATATGTGATTTGTATATGGACATTTCGACCAACTAAGCACAGTGAAGGTGAAGGGATGGCGATACCGGACCATTCAATTAGAATCTCGGCGGATCGTGGAGGCACGTTCTGCGACGTCTACGCGTGCGTTCAACACACCACGTCCTTCCCTTGACCAACTTGTTATTGTTAATCGCAGAGATTATCCTGATCCAGATAACAACGAGCACAGGAGGGAATTGATCGTTAAGCTTTGCGCGTTACTCGCAACTGTCCTGTGATTCGCATCAAAATCTCATTCCTGTTCAGTATCACAGGATCCTTCCAATTACAACGATGCGCCAACGGAGGGTATACGGCGTGTGCTAGAGGCTGTCACCGGACAAGAAATACCAAGAGGCGAAAAACTTGACATCGCCAAGATTGGTGCGCCTTAGCCCTTGAACTCCGCCCATGTCTCTACATTGGTGATTCATTATCAGATTACATTCGTCTATCCACGACTGTTGCCACCAATGCACTCCTCGAACGCAAAGGTCGCAAGCACGCCCTTCTCATCACCAAAGGCTTTAAAGACCTTTTACTGATCGGAAATCAGTCTCGTCCAAAGATTTTTGATCTCAACATCCGTCGTCCACCACCGTTATACTCGACAGTCGTAGAAATCGACGAGCGCGTCACCCTTGTGGGCTATACGAGCGACCCCCAGGCGGAGGAACATAAGGTCGTTTTCGATGAAAACGGTCACATCGAAAGAGGGTATAGGGGGGAAGGATGGGACCGAAAGGGAGACGCAGAAGGGCCAGGGAGAGTCGTCCAAGGAGTCTCGGGAGAAGCGGTGAGGATCCTCAAAGAGCCAGGTGCATATATTTAATCCCCAGCCGAGCGCACCTTCACCAACGCGACGTTATCCCAGACGAGGTTTCCGTCAGAGCAGACCTTCAGACGCTCTACGATGATGGCTACCGTTCAGTCGCGGTCGTGCTTGCGCACTCTTATACCTTCCCGGAACACGAACTTCGAGTCGGGAGAGTGGCGTCCTCTCTAGGTTTCGAACACATTTCCCTGTCATCTCAGCTCTTGCCCATGATAAAAATGGTGCCGCGGGGTGTCTCCGCCACCGCTGACGCATATCTGACGCCCATCCTGCGCGCATACCTTGATGGATTCTTTTCCGGTTTTGCGGAGCTCCCACGTGTCGAATTTATGAGCAGCGATGGCGGGCTTGTGGACGTCTCCGGCTTTTCTGGATTGAAAACTATTCTGAGCGGGCCAGCGGGCGGCGTAGTAGGGTACGCGCGCACAAGCTGGGACGAAAAGCGGAAGACGCCGATCATAGGGTCCGTATCTTCCAGCTAGCCCTTATTGTTCCATGCCTTGGCTCACAAGCGTGTGTTGATGATAGGCTCGACGTGGGAGGTACATCTACGGATGTATCGCGTTTCTCCGGACGCTACGAGGTCGTGTACGAGACAACCACCGCAGGCGTCACGATTCAGTCACCACAGCTCGATATCAACACCGTCGCAGCCGGCGGTGGCTCCTGTCTCACGTTCCGCAACGGCCTGTTCCTTGCTGGGCCCGAAAGTGCGGGAGCAGAACCGGGTCCGACCTGCTATCGGTGAGTGGATTCTTCGTTCCTCAGAAGCCAGGATTCAAGGCGTGATGCAGAAAAGGCGGTCCTTTGGCAGTGACAGACGCCAATCTCCTCCTCGGACGGCTCATCCCCGATTATTTCCCAAAGATATTTGGCAAGTCAGAAAAAGAGCCTTTGGACGTGGATGCGTCCCGCCGGGAGTTCGAGAAACTTGTGCAAGAGATCAACGAAAGTTCTGCGAGCGATCTGAGTCTGGACGAGATCATTTATGGGTGGGTGTGTGACGTGCGGAAATCCCGAATTTCGTGCCTGAATACTGCATAGATTCATCAAAGTCGCTAACGAGACCATGTGTCGTCCTATACGCGCGCTGACTGAGGCGAAAGGATATGCGACTTCTTCCCATATGTAAGCACAACATGCATCCTAACCAGTGAATGGAGTCCTTATTTTGGACACCGCGTAGACTGGCGAGCTTTGGCGGCGCCGGTGGACAGCATGCTTGCGAGATTGCTTCCTTGCTCGGCATCAGAACCGTTTTGATTCACCGGTACAGCTCCATCCTGTCCGCCTATGGTCTCGCCCTGTCGGAACGGTGTCAACTCTTTCTCGACTCGCTCCTTGCGTCTGCTAATCTGTTCTGCTGTCCAGCGTGTACGAGAGACAGGAACCCGCGTCCACATTTTACACAGCGGGGAACGTGCCCACGCTCTCCTCCCGTCTCGACGTTCTCACGGACGCAACGCGGAAGGAGCTCGAGAAGCAGGGCTTCGCCCCTGAGCATATCCGGACGGAGCGGATGCTCAATATGCGCTTTAACGGGACGGACACCGCGCTTATGGTCCTTCCGGAGGACGGCGAGGACGGCGACTACCTCGGTGCTTTTCGCCGCGCGTACAAAGCCGAGTTTGGTTTTCTGTTGGACGAAGCCCGCGTCATCGTGGACGACATCAAGGTCCGCAGCATCGGCGTGACCGCCGACAAGCCAGATCTATCGGTCTTCGATGAGCTCGACCAGCTGCGCCCCCGAGTGATAGGGCCTGAAGGCGCGGCGACCCGACACTCGGTATATTTCGACAAGATCGGCCGAGTGGATGACACGCCGGTCTTCGAGCTCGGAAAACTGGAAGTTGGAGATGCTGTAGATGGGCCCGCGATCGTGATTGATGACACGCAGACAATTGTGGTGGTACCTGGTGCGAGGGCTGTGTTGACCAATAGACAGTTAGTTATCATGCTGTGAAGGATGTAGTAAATCGGACGAATTGTATGTGAAGATGCTGTCTTGGATGAGGTAGAGCAGTGATGGATTAGTCGTACCTACAGAAACGTCACCTTCAGTCCCCCACCGTGTGGTTTGCAGGCAGGACAGTCAATGCTGCATGTAAAAAAGTACATGTTTATATCGAAGTGTCACGACATTAGTGTATTCAAAGGAAAAGAAAAAGGAAAAAAGAACAAGCATTAGCGAGGTGAACTCTGGCTTCGGAATTTGTGCTAAAATGCAAAGTAAAAAACCACGGCACCCAGGATTCCCGCGTGGTCCCCCACCGTGGTACTAACTGGGCGGCACTCTGGTTAACTGCGCAGATCGAACGGGATGCGGTGCTTTCAGAGTCCTATGGCCGTGGATAGCACGTACGGTCGACAAAAGGCTTATATGCCATTGATCTGGAACCCACACGCAGTTCTACTACTCGTCTCCACCGACTGTGGCGACGATCGCGAGCTCAGAAGGATTCCGATGCGAGCGGGAATTCTCCTTTACATCATACCCTTTCTGCGTCACACCACGGAGTTGACCAAACCATTGCAAGTCTTTCAAGCCCTGCGATCACGGTCGATGGAGCGTTCGATCTGAATAAAAGGCCATCGACGCAATCACAAGCACTCTAGATAAAAACTACGGCTCGTCTGAGCGTTGAGCGGCACACCAGCCGGATTCGAACTTGCACTCACACAGGAGCATATTTCCTGTCTGCATCTTCGAAGAAACAGATTTCTTGTTTGTTAACGTGACCAGTCGAGTATGATGTCTTGCATACCATGAGGGGATCTTATGCTATGAATGACATGACTGTAGATTCTGATCCCTCATCTCGTGATCCCTGCAATCAAGTAGTCAGTATGTTGCGTTGTCAAACCACTGTCTGCAATGGACAATCACGTTCATGGTATTTGTGTCAAGCAAGTGATATCAGCGATGTTGGGAGCGCGACCACCACAGGATGCCGGACTAATGACCAGATTGGTGGACCACTCGGATGACATTGTTCCTAGCATAAGATTTCTCCAAGATAGAGACTTCATGAGTTGTGACAAAAAGAAACGATACATCAGCAGGAGTCGAACCTGGACTCCCAAAGAGGAGCAGATTTCCTGTCTGCACGCTCGAAGGGAAACAGATTTCTTGTCTGTTACCGTTTCCAGTTGGCTATGGTGTCTTGTTCGCTGTGAGGAGAACCCATTTGATCAACAACATGAGAACGGACCACTAATCGCCCGTCTTGAATGTTCATCCAATCAAGCAGAGTGATTTGCATTTGTGAGCCCATGTCTGCCATCGACGATGACATACGGTTCATTTATCCTTGCGGAGAAAGCAATAGCAGCGATGTTGCGGTTGCAACAAGATTCCATACCAACAATCAGCATTCTTCTCCGAGATTGGGACTTTGTGATTTGTGGCCAAAAAGAAGCAATACACCAGCAGGATTCGAACCCACACTCCCAAAGAGGAGCAGATTTCCTGTCTGCACGCTCGAAGGGAAACAGATTTCTTGTCTGTTACCGGTACCAGTTGGCTATGGTGTCTTGTTCACTGTAAGGAGAGCTCATTTGATCAACGACATGAGAACAGACCACTAATTGCTCATCTTGAATGTTCCTGCAATCAAGCAGAGTGATCTGCATTTGTGAGCCCATGTCTACCATCGATGATGACATACGGTGCATTTCTCCTTGCGGAGAAAGTGATAGCAGCGATGTTGCGGTTGCGACAAAATTCCATAAGAATTGGTGGACCACCCAGATGGCAGATAAGACTTCTCCGAGATTAGGGACTTTGTGATTTGTGGTCAAAAAGAAGCAATACACCAGCAGGATTCGAACCCACACTCCCAAAGAGGAGCAGATTTCCTGTCTGCAACGCTCGAAGGGAAACAGATTTCTTGTCTGTTACTGGTACCAGTTGGCTACGATGTCTTGTTTGCTGTAAGGAGAGCTCATTTGATCAACGACATGAAAATAGACCACTAATCGCTCGTCCTTGAACGTTCCTGCAATCAAGCAGAGTGATTTGCATTTGTGAGCCCATGTCTGCCATCGACGATGACATACGGTGCATTTCTCCTTGTGGAGAAAGCAATAGCAGCAATATTGCGGTTGCAACAAGATTCCATACCAACGATCAGAATTGGTGGACCACCCAGATGGCAGATAAGACTTCTCCGAGATTGGGACTTGTGATTTGTGGCCAAAAAGAAGCAATACACCAGCAGGATTCGAACCCAGCACTCCCAGAGAGGAGCAGATTTCTGTCTGCACGCTCGAAGGGACACAGATTTCTTGTCTGTTACCGGTACCAGTTGGCTATGGTGTCTTGTCCGCTGTAAGGAGAGCTCACTGGCATTTGATCAACGACATGAGAACAGACCACTAGTCCCTCGTCTCGAGTGTTCCTGCGATCAAGCAGCCAGCGATTTGCATTTTCAAGCCACTGTCTACTAAATAGACCATCACAGACAGGGTATTCCGCTTTGTAGAGCAATAGTATAGGTGGTGTTTAGGGATCGGATGCTGCACAGACACAGACGACGATTGTGAACGGGCCGCCCGGGCCGCCCGCTTGTTCGCACGCGCGACACCACCCCCGTGTAGCCATTATTCTCTCCCCCTCCACGTCTCCCCCTCCACGCGATGGGACGACTTCCATCAGGTGAATGGACGCAGGCGGTATTTCTCGGACCTATATATTCCCTCATACACGTTATCTGCACTCATAGAGTCTTGCGAGCCTAGCCCAAGAGCTTTCGAAAAGCCTTCGATCCTTATGGCACAACCGGAACAATCTCTAGGCATTGCCGGAAATTTGGGCTATAACGACGGCTCGACACAAAAGTACCCACGCCTATGTAAAGCAACACCTTTTCGCCGTCGTTGAGAGCCTCCGAGACCGTCGGTTTTCCGCATTTTGCACACCATGGGAAGTTGGAACACGGGGAAGCCGTTTGATGCTTCGTTCCAGCTTCCGGCATTGGTCAGCGCCATTACACTACTTGACCCCATCCGGTCTCAACTTCCTGTCGCCGAGTTTTCGTTCCTCTCAGCGTGTCATACTGCTGAGATGACAGAAGGAAGAATTTCTGAGGCCCTGCACCTTACGGTAAAAATGCAATTCTGTGGATTCCGGAGTGTAGTTGGGACAATGTAGGGGATGGCTGATCATGCCGATGGACCAGAACTCGTCGAATAGTTCTACCACTCAATATTCTTGGGCGAACAATCAGGGACTCCGTACTACGAGAGATCTGCGAGGACACTCAGAAATGTAGTTCGGGGACTGAGAAAGAAAGGACTTCCCTTAGAGCGATGGGTGGTGCCAGTGACCTTTGTTCACTATATGGTGCGTGATTGGTATTTGTGCGTCAGTGATCCAGTTTGTCTTATAGGAAGCATCGGCGTTGTTACAATCCTGCATTAGCTCTGCAAGATAGAGCCGTGCATTCTGTGCTGCAATCTCAAGGCGTCCAGAGAGTCGTTATTAAAGATCCGGCCGGTCCGGTCATTATTGCGTACGGCTATGGCAGGGTCTCTAACAACGTTTGTGCTATTGCTCTACAAAGCGGAATGCTGTCTGTGGTGGTCTATTGGAGGTGATAAGTAGACAGTGGCCTTGCAAATGCAAATCACTGACTGCGTGATCGCAGGAACACTCGAGACGAGGGACTAGTGGTCTGTTCTCATGTCGTTGATCAAATGAGCTCTCCTTACAGTGAACAAGACATCATAGCCCACTGGTACCCGGTAACAGACAAGCAATAATCTGTTTTCCCTTCGAGCGTGCGGACAGGAAATCACTCGAGACTAGGACTAGTGGTCTGTTTTTTCTCCACAAGGAGAAATGCACCGTATGTCATCGTCGATGGCAGACATGGGCTCACAAATGCAAATCACTCTGCTTGATTGCAGGAACGTTCAAGGACGAGCGATTAGTGGTCTATTTCATGTCGTTGATCAAATGAGCTCTCCTTACAGCAAACAAGACATCGTAGCCAACTGGTACCGGTAACAGACAAGAAATCTGTTTCCCTTCGAGCGTTGCAGACAGGAAATCTGCTCCTCTTTGGGAGTGTGGGTTCGAATCCTGCTGGTGTATTGCTTCTTTTTGGCCACAAATCACAAAGTCCTAATCTCGGAGAAGTCTTATCTGCCATCTGGGTGGTCCACCAATTCTGATCGTTGGTATGGAATCTTGTTGCAACCGCAACATCGCTGCTATTACAGTAACATCAAGGAGAAATGCACTGTATGTCATCGTCGATGGTAGACATGGGCTCACAAATGCAAATCACTCTGCTTGATTGCAGGAACGTTCAAGACGAGCAATTAGTGGTATGTTTTCATGTTGTTGATCAAATGAGCTCTCCTTACAGTGAACAAGACACCATAGCCAACTGGTACCGGTAACAGACAAGAAATCTGTTTCCCTTCGAGTGTGCAGACAGGAAATCTGCTCCTCTTTGGGAGTGTGGGTTCGAATCCTGTTGGTGTATTGCTTCTTTTTGACTACAAATCACAATGTCCCAATCTCGGAGAAGTATTATACCAATTCTGATCGTTGGTATGGAATCTTGTTGCAACCGCAACTTCGCTGCTATTACTTTCTTCGCAAGGAGAAATGCACCGTATGTCATCATCGATGGTAGACATGGGCTCACAAATGCAAACCATTCTGCTTGATTGCAGGAACGTTCAATACAAGGGATTAGTGGTTTGATCTCATGTTGTTGATCAAATGGGTTCTCCTTACAGCGAACAAGACACCATAGCCAACTGGTAACGGTAACAGACAAGAAATCTGTTTCCCTTCGAGCGTGCGGACAGGAAATCTGCTCCTCTTTGGGAATGCAGGTTCGACTCCTGCTGGTGTTTGCCGCTTCTTTTTTCTACGCGTCGTGAAGTGCTTGTCTCGTGAGACGTTTACACTCGGGCAGGGATTTCAAGCGGATGTGATCCCCGGTCGTCTCGCCTTGCCCGCGCACCACGCACTCCACGCCACTTTCGCATCCCGACTACTCCACTCTCTCTGTAGCGTCGGCACTCGGAAATGGTAAGTTCGACATGGCGATATTCGCTTGGGATGGGGTGCCGCGCAGCGTACCGTTTTGCGCAACTCCTAGAGAACGAGAAATGGCTCCGCTACGACGAACTGCCGCTCGTCAATTCTCAGTGCCCCTGCCCGCACCTACGTTATCTGTGAGGCTGTGCTTTCAGCGGCCAAAGTCCCCAGCCTGCAGTGGGACTGGATCCCTTGCGTATCTCGCCCACGGATCTCTCAAGCTTCTCGCTTATGCTGCACTCGTACCCATGATCCTAGAGGCCCCAAGCTTCAGGCTTCAAGGTCACACTTTGCCTGTCTCGCTATCGTCTAAGCTTTTCGGTGCGGTTGCTAGCGTTTAACTCGAGCCCTAACATTTCGATAGCAAGCCGCCTCGATACTAACTGAGACTCTAATTATCCTTTTCGCTCTTTCGCGTCTACGTCTTATCCTGCGGACGGCAATCTTACACTCGCGACGAACATGTCTATACCGGGTACAGCGCCCCACGTCCGCGTCCATGAGCGGACCTAGCCGCCTTGAGTTTTACGCGGCGTTCCTCGAGGCCCTTGGTCGTGATGCGGGTGCCAAGGATGACGTCCCAGTGGATGAACCAGGGCTGGGAGAAGTTGTACTTGATGCCGATGGCCTGGTGGTGTATGTCGTGGTATTCGGCCGTGTTGCCGCTGAGGAATTGGAGCGGGTCGAACGGGAGGCGGTAACCGCAGTGGTCGTCGACGGCCTTGCAGGTGGTGAGGACGAAGAAGAGCATCGACTGGCGCAGCGAGAGACCCGTCACGGTGTTGGCGATCATGGCGCCGACCGAGTCGAGCACGAAGCCCTCGACCGGGTGAGTGTAGAGCGTGCCGTAAGCATAGGGCACGTAGAGCCGGTGGTGGACCGAGTGGAAGTGCTTGTAGAGGAACGGGATGCTGTGGAGCGTACGATGGACGACGTACTGCCAACTGTCGAGCACGACCCTGATGCGTTTTCGGTTGAGCTCCGCGAGCGGCGAGGCGGTGAAGAAAAGGTCTCGACAATTGTGACTTACATGGCGGTGAGCAACTGCACGGCGGGGACGAACCACCAGTAGACCATGTAGGCGAGCGGGGCGGCGGCGTCGTCGAAGACGCCGAGCGGGGACATGAGTCTGTGCGCGATGCCGCGCATCTCGGCGGCGTGGTCAGTCTTTCTGGGGATGTCGGCGACCCAGAAGAGGCCGAGGGCGGTCTGGAGGAATTGCATGAAGAGGACGGAGCGGAGGACCTCGAGGCGCGAGGCGCGGTTGCGCGCGGTGACCTCGCTCGATTCGTTTATGCGCATGCGGACGATCCATGGCAAGTTGGACGAGTCGAGGAGGAAGAAGAAGAAAGCGGTGATCCAGTACGCCGGGAGGGGGGACAGGACGGTGAGGATCGAGTCGGAGAGGGGCGGGAAGAGGGAGGGCGCGGGGGAGTAGTAGCGCGGGTGAGAGTGATAGAGGAGGTGGTCTGGAGGGAGTGGAGGGCCTGTGAGGTTGTAATTGAAGACGCTCGACGACATGGCTAGACGTACCGCTCTCAAAAAGCGAGATGGACCTTTTTATCGTTGACGCTTACGAGGACAGGGCCTGGCCTGCGCGGTCTCAATCACGCTTGTGGACCTAGTTGTAGACCTGGAAAGTCGGGTTGTTTCTCCAGACCGGGCCTTGCTACGTATCGCAGCCGATCAATATGAGGGCCTCATGGACGATATCTAATGAATAGATGGCCATCATAGGTATTACCGGTCATCCGTACTTCGCGCGGCGCCCACTGTGGCATCTTAATTCCCCCTTGTGTGGGTTCCTTCGCGAGTCACCGTTTGGCGCAGTAAGTTTCAGGTACTAAAGGGGATGAAGAAGATGGATGGAGATACTACCATCATTGTCACGGCTATTGTTCTGCGATGGCATGCAATGACACGAATGAGAGGATGTGTGACGGCCCACACACAGTCGCAGTTGAGTCTCAATCGTGCTCGAAGTCCAAAGTAAATCAAGACGAGAGAAAGAGGGTGAGGGCAAATTGAAGCAAGGACACAAAGACGCAAGCGCCGAGATGTTGTGTGTGCAAACCGTCCATCATACGAATGTAATTGACATGACGACCTTGACCGAGAGTTGCAGCATGTCGTAATATCATCATCCCGAAAACGCCCACTCGGCCAATTTCAGTTATCATGGGCAACTCGGAGACCTTGTGTCCTTCCGAACTGCATGAACCGCTCTTGTTTCTGTGGAAGACAACATCTGGGGGCGTGGGTGTGGCAAAGAGTGGTTTGAGTTCCTTGCGCACACTGTCAATGCCATGCAATCTTTGACTTACTTGGTGGTTATCCCTGGATCACCGGCTTGAACTTTACAGCCGAACATCAATCAGCGCTCTTATTCAGCAGTGAGGAGTGGCGCGCCACTTTCTCCTTGAAAGCTGAAAGAAAAGATGAAAGAAGGAAACGGTGGCGAAACGTCCCGGCTAAATGATCCAGTAACTCCCTCGAGCTCACAACCCCACCGGCTTCAGAACTCACGCGTCCCTAACTCCTGGACGTTATGGCCCCGGCACAAAGCTCGTTTTGCAATCCGATTACATACCGGCCGATACTCATACATCAGTCGCAAGCTTGTTTGCCTCAAATAGGCGTAATCAGTGCCCCAGAAATCGATCCCCTCTCGCTGACCTCGGCCAGGGACAACGCGACCAAAGCCAATACGCAGACTGAGCTGTAAAGCCACCTTGATCCGATCCAACCCCTGGGTGGGTGATCTGGGACCACGGTAAAAGTTTGCTCTGAGAATGGCAGGCAGATAAGGGACATATTGAAACAGAAGCCACGTAGGCATGAGAAAAGGCATCTCCATCAAGGAATCGGGGCGAGCGCGAAGGCACGTTTAACGCAAAAGGGAGGAGCGCCCCTCTCAGAGCCCCAAAATGACTTAACAGATCCAAAATGCAGAACGTGTTTGAAAATATTTAGACCGACCCGACTGATTGCAAATGTTTGTGCTTATTATTGGCGACCGGCAGCCTTGCTGTATGACCGGCGACGGCGATGAATCGCATCGCGTGCAAGCAATGATATAAACGATGACCTGACAGAACAATATAATCCGGCCACCCGTATCTGCCTCTTTCCCGCCTCCGTAGCCAGCTGTGCAATATGTCAGAAGTTCGCATCGGGACACTCGGCCAATTCTTTCCTCCTGCACCAACCTGGACTGCAAGGGATGTCCCAGACCAGACAGGCAAGACCGTCATCATCACCGGCGGCAACGGCGGCATCGGGAAGGAAACAGCACGAGTGAGCCTGATTCTTTCTTTGCCCCCTCATGGCCCTTTTCACTGAGCAATGGCGTTCGTAGGTGTTGCTATCGAAAGGTGCCAAAGTGTACATCGCTTCGCGCTCGGAGCACAAGTCACAGCAGGCGATCGAAGAGCTCAAGCGGGACACGGGAAAGGACGCTGTCTTCTTCATTAAGCTCGACCTGGCAGACCTCGTCTCTGTCAAGGCCGCCGCCGAGGATTTCATTCGGAGAGAGTCCCAGCTCCATGCGCTCTACAACAACGGGTAAGCAAGCCTCGTCTGCGCTTCCGCTCCGTAACATGCCTCTAAGATACTGCCAAGCGGCGTGTTTGCGCTCATCGATAAATGTACGAGCCAAGGTTACGACATGCAGTTTGGGACCAACGTCTTAGGCATGGACTTTGTTGCCGGCCACCGTCGCGTGCTCATGACAGACACCTGCAGGCCACTTCTACTTTACGAAATTGCTCCTCCCCCTTCTCAGCGCGACCGCAAAGAACTCTCCTCCTCGTTCAGTGCGCGTCATCAATGTCAGTTCATTTGGCCATGAAATGGCACCGCCGGGCGGTATCCAGTGGTCCACCCTTAGGCCTGGAGACGATTGTCTTGCGGTAGGGAAGAAAGTCGGCGCGACCCCGCTATATGGCCAGAGCAAGCTGGTAAGGAAAAGTTATCTTTCGATGTCGGCCGTTTCTAATCCGCCACCGCTACAGGGCAACATCTACTTCTCGAACGAGCTCGCCCGGCGATACGGCGACGAAGGCATCGTGTCCGTGTCTTTGCACCCAGGAAGCATCATCACAGATCTTTCGCGTCACTCGAGTATATTTATGAAGCTTTTCATATGGTTGGTATCATATCCCGTTTCGTACGGGGCAATCACTTCCTTATATGCGGGGACTGCCCCCGCTGCGGGTGACCTGAATGGCAAGGTGGGTATTCCTGCCTCCGGGAATGACCGCGGCAATTCAACTCATATGTTATATTCAGTATCTAACCGCCTTCGCACGCGTCTCGCTGCCGAATGAGAAGGCGCTTAACCCCGGGCTCGAAAAGAAACTGTGGGAATGGTGTGAGGAGCAAGTCGAGGGCATTTAGGGTCCCGGTCTGACTATCTCACCCTCGCACTCATTCTCCTTATCTGTAGCACTGGGAGACAATCCTTGCATAGAACGAGGGGGCAATCCTACAGCCTGAGGGTGGTCGCTCATCAGCGAGGCAGCGCCGCTACGCATCGTAATACATCTATAGCTAATGACCGTCGTGCATTTCCGTATGTGAATCTCTGTTGGGAGGCCTGCAGTGCACCCACTGGCTCAGTGACCTGATTGTTGCTGGATGAAAATGATTCATTTGTATCTGGTGTGCCTTTGTCCTTGTTATCTGCTGCGCGACCTTAACGCCCACTGGGAATGAATAATCCCGCCATTCCCCCTCTCTTCCCCCCACTGAGATATGTCAGAGGTCCGCATCGGGTCTTACAGCCAACTCTTTCCTCCTGAGCCAACCTGGACCGCGAAAGACGTCCCAGACCAGACGGGCAAGACCGTCATCGTCACCGGCGGCAACGGCGGCATCGGGAAGGAAACAGCGCGCGTGAGCCTGCTTATCCGTTCCGCTCGGTCCCCTTTCGCCGATATTGATCATGGCGTTCGACAGGTGTTGCTGTCGAAGGGTGCCAAAGTGTACATCGCCACGCGCTCGGAGGACAAGTCGCAGCAGGCGATCGAAGAGCTCAAGAGGGACACCGGAAAGGACGCCGTCTTCTTCATCAAGCTCGACCTGGCAGACCTCGTCTCCGTCAAGGCTGCCGCCGAGGAATTCATTCGCAGGGAATCCCGGCTCCACGCGCTCTATAACAGCGGGTAAGTGAGCTTGTCGTCCGTCTGTGCCCCCCCCCCCCCCCCCTGCGTTCGAGCTGAGATATACTGCGCAGCGGCGTGTACGCGGTCATCGATAGGCGCACGAGCCAAGGTTACGACATGCAGTTTGGGACCAACGTCCTAGGTACGGGAACTCGTCGAGCTTGCAGACCGACGCCGCGTGCTCAAAGGCAGAGACACCCGCAGGCCACTTTTACTTTACGAAGCTGCTCCTCCCCCTTCTCACGGCGACCGCGAAAGGGTCTCCTCCCGGCTCGGTGCGCGTCGTCAATGTCAGTTCCCTCGGCCACATCGTCACGCCGCCGGAGGGCATCAAGTGGTCCTCCCTCACGCCCGGCGATGACTGTCTCGCGGTGGGAAAGAAAATTGGCGCGACAAAGTTGTACGGCCAGAGCAAGCTGGTAAGAGAGATGTTTTTCCGTCCTTCTCCTGGATGCTCTCTGTTCCTGATCCCCCACCCCGCCGCAGGGTAACATCCTGTTCTCGAACGAGCTCGCCCGGCGGTACGGCGGCGAAGGCATCGTGTCCGTGTCTTTGCACCCAGGAAACATCACCACAGATCTCGCGCGGAACGCCGGCATACTCGTGAAGGCTTTCGGGCGGTTGATAACATATCCCGTCTCGTTCGGAGCGATCACCTCCCTGTATGCGGGAACGGCCCCCGCTGCAGGTGACCTGAATGGCAAGGTGGGCGTCTTCCTGTCTCCGGTATCGTCCGCCGGCTGACCCGTCATGAAGTATCTAACTGCCTGGGCACGCGTCACGCTTCCGCATCAGAAGGCGCTCAATCCCGAACTCGAAAGGAAGCTGTGGGATTGGTGTGAGGAGCAGGTCAAAGACGTTTAGGGTTCCCCGGTCGGATTATCTTCTGCGGATGATCGTCCACTTCGGCTTGCACTCATCTCTCCAGTTTGTATCGTTTTCGTTTCCCTTTCCTGTAATGATCGGGGGACAATCCGCCCGCAGATCGGGAGGTCACGCCCTACGATGACCGCAAGAGTAGCAGGGATTTGTCGTGGGGCATTGATAGCGGTGACCGTTAGGCATTCCATATGTGAATATGATGTGATACTGGGGGTATGCCATTCGGCGCGCTCGCTCTCCTCTTCCTTAACCTCGCCACCTCGAGGGCTCGCTAGCCACTCTTCTGCAGTTCTCGTCGCGTCCGCGTTCGATATCTCGCCCGGGTTCGCCCACCTCTCGCCTTGGCCGTGCGCTGGAAATTGGATCAAGCCACCAACCTTACGAACTCACGAGCGTGTCCTCCGGGATCGCTACAACAGAAAGCCTTGATGGCATGCGAGCTTAGCATCATCTATCGCCTGGGCTACGTTAGCCCTTGTCCGTCTGGAAAAGCGATTAAAACAATAGTATATAGATAACAATCAGCTTGTGGGAAAGTACAACACAGTAATGCTATATCACTACATGGGTATGACTTCTTCTCTAGGTGTCCCCCCCAGATCTCGAAGGGAAAGAAACCTTACACCTCCTGCTCGTACGTGTCTTCCCACCCGCCGTAGTCGTCGCCCTTCTCGCTTCCATCCCCGTCATCGACGTCCTCCGGATCCAGCTGAAGATCGCCAGCGTCGATCAAGCCGGCATGCCCTCCGACGCGCCCTCCGCCCTCCTCGACGACCAGGTCCGCGTCGTCGTTCTCGTCTTTGTCGTCGATGGTGTACAGCCGGCCGTCCATCTCGTCCTTCTCGTCCGTGAAGAGATCCTTGAGGGCGTCGTAGTTGATGCGCTTGCTGTAGCGCGCGTTCTGCTTGAGGAGGGTGCGCACGGACTCGGCCGCCGTGCTCCCGTGCGGGGTGGACGCGTCGCGAGGCTTTGTCGCAGGTTTCCGGCGCTGCCTCGTCGTTCGTCGTCGTCAGGATCAACCAAAAAAGAAAAAGAAAAAAAAAAAGAAAAGAAAAAGAAAAAAGGCCGCGGAAGAGCGGAAACGACGGGTGATGCAAACCTTCTTATGCTTGGCGGATGTCGTACCTGGCTCGTGCTGCTCCCCTTTCGCTGTTTCGGGTTTCAGAGGAAGGCGATTTCAAAACGTTAGGAACAGATTGGCATCCCGAACTGGCGGTGACAACCAGGAAGAGGAAGGAACCCGCTTACCTGCGATCGCTTCAAGGTATTCCCGGTTCATCTCGACCCAGACACGCTCCTTGGTCCGGATCTCTTCGTCGGTCAGAAGGAATTGATCGAGCTCGTCCTCGTCTAGCCCGGTCAGCTCATCCACAGGCTGAATGGCTGCTATGCGCCGCTCGTTTGCCTCGTTCAATGCCGCGCTGAGCTGCGCCCCTTGTTCGTTGAGCAAAAATTCCGCGACTTCTTCCGTGAGGAGGTTGTTGACTTCGACCTCGAGGGGTGACACGACGTTGATCAAACCACTCGAGTCGACGACGGCCTGAGAGGCCGATATAACGATAGAATCGCCGGGAGGCTGCTCTGCCAGGACCGGAGGGCCGGTCGGATGATAGTGATCATCGCGGATCGCCTCCGCTGTCTCCGGTAAGAAGAGGGGCTCGGACTGACAGGTACCCTCTAGGATGCCCGAGTTGAGGAGCAGAGGGTCGAGATACGTGCGGGGCACGTCGTCGGGAGGACCTCCGCCGCCCTCTTCCTCGTCGCTCGGGTTGATGCGCCGTCGCTTGCGCTTGCGCTTGTCCGCCTTGCTCGTCCTCTTCCGCGCCCTGCCCGTCTCCTCGGCGGCCCCCTCTTCTCCTCCCTCCGCCCCTTTCGTCGCGCGGTCCTTCTCCTTGCCCTTGATGAACGCGGGGGGGTCCATCTCCTCCTCGAGCCACACGGTGCGGAAGTCCGTCAAGGTCAGGGCGCCGCTCGGCGTCTCCTTGAACTCCTTCAGACGTTTGCGCAACGTCGTGTCGGCGATCTTGACGACCTGCACGATCTCCTCCACCGAGCGCCGGAAGTTGTTCATGCGGGCGGCGAGGAGCAGGCACGCGCCGCATATGCCCGCCGGCCGCCGTCCTTTGGTCATCCAGTCCCTGTCGAAGCGCTGCACGAGCCGGATGGCGTCCGTGGCGACCTTGTGCGTTTCGTCGCCAAACTCGAGGAGCGCGGCGAATCGGGAGATGTAATGGGAGGGATCCACCAGGGGCAGGCGTAGGTTGAGGGTCTGCACGAGCTGGAGATAGGTGTGTCCGAGCTCGAACACGTTCACCTGGGAGAACGGAACGGGGTGAGGTCGATCCGGAGAAGGGGGAGCATGCGGTCCCTCACCTGGAGAAGGTCAGAGAAATCGATGAGCATGTAGTTACGCGTCTCCTTTTGCCGGCACGCCACATAGAGGCAGACGGCGACGACGTTGAGGCTCTTCCGCCCTTTCGTAAATTTGTGCTCCACGGCGAGGGTGTACAGTCGTGTCGCCGCGAGGGAGACGACGTCGGACAGTCGCAAAACGGACGCAATGCTCTGGATCTTGCGATTCGCTGTACCGGGGCAAAGGAGAGTCAGAACCTGGGCCAAAGCACGCAAGCGATGACGGGAACGAGGCGGGGGAGGGAGGGGATGGGATGGGATGGGGACGAAATCTCTCCACGTCGTCGAGGAGGGGAGCTCACCGTTGGCAATGGTCTGCTCCCTCGACTCTATATTTCCCCTGTTTCCGAAAGGACCTCCCATGCGCGCATGAGCTATGACTTGACTTCAGCACGCACGCCGAAACTACCCTTTGGAAGAAAAAAAAAAACCGCCTACTTGCGCCCTGCCCGACGTACGATCCCTGAACCATAGCAGCGCCCGCTGCGGTCTCGCCAAAGGAGACCTCATTTACGATGGTGTTTTCTTCGAGAACGGTACCACAATGCACGCAAAAGCCGTTTCCAGCTGCGGCATCGTATTCAATGACCGTTCCGCCGCAATCTGTGCATACGACCTGGGGTCAAGTGAGCGCGACCCAACGGCTAGTTGATATCGTCGCAATGATCCTACCATCTTTCGTTCGCGGCGGCGAGGCTGCAAAGCGTGACCAATGATGACGGCCCGAGGGCAATCGACGCCTGCCTGCCAGGATCAATTTCAAAGTGCTTTTGGGTTTTCTTTTTTTTTTTCTATTTTTTTTACTTGATAAACAGAACAGCGTAGTACTGGAGAACGACAATTCTACTTGTACTATATTCCTCCTAATACGATCATCACTCCCTGGCTCAGACGTTGTTTGAGCGGCGACTCGGACCACCGAATCCATTCTCTGGTTTCGAGAACGAGTACTCGTTGTACGTGGTAGCCATCGGCTGTGAACTCGCCGTCATCTGTGCCGGTGGTGGGTACTGCAGCGCCTCCTCCTCCCGCAGCTGTCCCACGTAATCGGAAACGATGAGACAACCCCCTGTTCATCGGTGTGTGAATAGATCCGGGCCGCAAACGCAAACGCAAAAGCAGTGGATAAGGAGGGCTGAGGATGCGGAGATAATGATGGAGACGCACAGAGTTGAAGTAACCAGATGACGACGTAAGTGGCGATCACGAGGGCACGAGAGAGCCCGAACGCCATCTTACATTCTTCTGCCTTGAGCGCCGAATTGCTGTCCTGGTTGTTCTTGATGCAGTCGTTTATTTCGTGCTCTCCGACCTTGTGGAAGAGGGTATAGATGAAGTACGCGCCCGTGGCAATGCTGACCCCTAAGTGCCAAGCCAGAACCGTGCTATACGCGGAAACGAAGGAGCGACGTCGAATGATGCTCCCAATAAAGCTGAGTTCCGATATGAGTGTTCGTATCGCGCGAAATACAGGGGCACGGAGAGAACGGACCCGAAGAGGGAGGCCAATGTGAGGAGGGTATATGCGACGGAAGTGAACACGAGGGACACTTCCTGGTTTTTGGTTAAGTGTACTTGGTCTACGCCACCAATGTCAAAAACGTGATCTAGAAGAAAGAAAATGTGCCACGCACCTTTATGCGCAGCGCCGTACCAGCCGACGGCAGCGATAACCCCACCGCCAAAGAGGAAGAGTGTGGAAATGATGAATGTCCCAAATCGTACGGGAATGCAGCAGCAGAATTTACGAGAACGCGCGTAACCCATGGTAGTAAACTCAGGGTTGAACTTCTAGTAAAATAAGCGAATTGAACGAAGAGAGCGGGTAAAAATTCAGCGTAGCGAACGGGGACAAAGAGAGGCTCAGCCTGAAGGACTCGAAGTACAGATCTCGTTTATATACGTGCTGGCTCATCGTTACTGATCGGTTAGTCGACTTTGATGGAGAATATCTCTTCATGGCTGTACAGTCCCTGGACCATGACGATTGGAGCTGCTTGATGCTACCCTGCCATATTCAATGGCCAGAACACAATTTTGAGGGCGCTCCCTATCGCACTTCCGGACAGGTGCGCGTTGACAGAAAAAAGGGGGACATTCTCAATATGATGAATGTGATCACTTTAATCGATCGTCGCCAGTTCACTCGGTCATGACTGTAGAACGGCGACATGGCCTTGACACTTGGATGTGGAGGCGGTGTACACGAATAGACGAGGTGAGGCGTCGCCCAAGAACAAAAAGGTAGCCGCTGGCGATGCAATCATTGTTGTTGCTGCAACTGCGTCTGGCAAACATCGCGGGCCGGTGAGGAGGTGATGGCGAATGAGTGAATTGAGCTGAAAATTCAAGGTCGAGAGGGTGCGAGAGGGTGAGCGTAGAGGGTCCAAGGCAACCAGTAATTCGATCGATTGGTAACCATGCGTGCGTGCTTATGCGTGGCTACCACTCCCTGTCGGCGTCGTGTCGGACAACCCCGAAGAGTTGTATGACCCCACTCGTCACCTTTTCGCTCCTCCTCTCCGCCTTATGGTCCTCAATACATATCATACACCGCCTCTATCCCCCCGCTAACAGACCCCGCGATCTCCTACCGACGTCGCTGATAACCCGCAAGCGAAAATCGACAACCGTCACCCTCGCCGGTCCCTATCTACGCCTCGAGAGCACCGCGTTCAACGCCCGCCATGACATGCTCGCCCAGTGGCTCTTCCGAAGCCGCGCCGCCCGCCGCGTTCGCACCACTCTGCTTGCGGTGTTTGACGTCGGCGTCGTGATCGCCCTCCTCGGCATGCTCGTCGCTTTGGCCGTCCTGGCCTGGACTTTCGTCCAGCTCGCGAGGAAATCCATGACCGATCTGATCCCGCACTCCGAAGACACGCACGCACGCGCAAAGCGAGCGTACGACAGCGTCCACGAACCACCTGCGTTGACCCCGCGCGCCGCCGCGGACGTGCCCGTACAATTGTTGGTGCGTTCGCCCTCATTCCGGTTCTTCTTCATGGACCGCACACACACACACCACATCGCAGATACCAGGGATCACCCTTCCACTCTCCCATTTGCCTCTCCTCGTCTGTGCGCTGTTCTTCTCGCAAGCCATACATGAGGCTGGGCACGCCCTCTCTGCCGCGCTGTTCGTCCCCTGCATGGCCCCTCTCTCGTGCCCCGTCCGCTGATGCATCCCGACAGGGACGGGATACCGCTACGGTCTCTCGGCGCTTCGTTGACGCTGCTGCTACCTACCGCTTTCGTCGCGTTCCCCGCACACGCCCTCGCGGCTTTGGCCCCGCGCGTCCGCGCACGCGTCGCCGCCGCCGGTCCGCTCCTTAGCGCACTGCTGTGGCTCGTCCTTATACCCCCGCTCGGCCGCCCGTTTTTCCTTGTTGGGTATTCAGATATTTCTGCGAACGGCTTGTTAGTGGCATCCGTTACGCCTGATTCGCCATTAGCTTCTCATCTCTCTCCTGGCGAACTGCTGACCGCACTCGACGACCTTTCTCTCGCTGGTGCTCAAGAGAACGCTTGGAGTCACTACCTGACCTACTCGCCCTCACACCCCTCAAAAGAATTGGCTTGGTGCCTGGACACCGATCGGTTCCTAAGTGGGAAATTTCTCTGAGGCTCCATCTGTTACCTCAACCTCATGACTTGTTTCATAGATCATCCGCATGGTTGTTGCGCAGCACCACCACCCGGTCCCGGTTCTGAGGCATGCCTGATACCGCTTATAAGCGATGAAACTCCGCGATGTCTCGATGCATCAGAACTACTCGTACCTACACAAGCCGTCATCACACGTTGTGAGTCATCGTGTCAAAACGGACAGACATGTGTGCGTCTGCGTGCAGACGAACAGTTCTTGCGCATTGGCGTACAGTCTGGTGATGAAAACGGCCATATACGTGTCGTACTATGGCGGGGGAAACGGGATGAAATCTACCAAAGCGGTATGATCCATCCCAATGGCGCAGCTAGCTGATATCATGCTAATGACGGATTCAGTGGAGGTCACCCAATGGCGACCACGTTTGCCACTTCTTCCCCTCTGGATCCCAAATCTGACGACGGCCGTGATTACGTGCGTCCCATAATTCATTTGCCAACGTCTGCCATCAACTGAGATTACCGGCAGATACATCCGGACGTTAACACTTTCATTATTCTTACTTAACGTCCTTCCGCTTTCGCGCCTGGATGGAGGAATATTGATACAAGCTGTACTTTGTCATCTCGACGGCATCATTTCGACAGAGGCAGATATTGAAGTTGGGTCAAGGGGGAGGAGTCTACCCTCACGAAGTCTACCAGGCAGGTTCCTGAGTAGGATCTTGCGGGGCATGACAATTGGGCTGCTTAGTGGCTGTGTACTGTTAGGAGCGTGGGACAGCATCTTGCGAGGATACGTCCGACCGACTGGATGATCATGCAATGCGCAGGTACCATTTCAGAGCCCGAGGGACATGCATATATAGCTTATACGCGTAGCGCATAATGGTTTAATGGATGACGTCAAACATGGACATACACGGCCTCCACCGCTGAGCGCGATGTTACCACCATCAACAGGACAAGAGAGGATTACTTCTTCTTGGGCTGTTTCTTCACCTCATCGATGGAAAGACCTTACGTGGAACGTATATTAGATGGATCGCAGCTACACAGAAGGAGCCGCTCACCTGGTGGAAGACTCTGCTTGAGTTTCTCTGCCTTTTCTGGATCGTCAAGGGCGAGGGTGTAAAGATACCGCGAACATCGAATCTTAAACTTTGTGCGCTCCTTCGCGCCTGGGGTTGCGGGCGCGATCTTTTTAATGCGTGCCGCTGTTTGCATACCCGTCAATCGAGAGGAGGGATGGGGGACATGAGGGTAAGACGCACACTTGGCGTCCTTCCGCCGCGCGATGTCGAGGAATTGCTTGATGTCACGGATCTCCTTAGGCTATAGAGACTCTTTCATGAGCTTGGCTGAGGGGCGTGTACATTGTCAAGCAAGGCACATACCATGGCGCGGGACGAGTTTGAGCTTGGTGTTTGGTGTCTTGGTTGACGAATGTGGCTGACCGAGCTGTACAGCAGCACCTGGAAAATGCCGTCATTCACCGTTTCACGTACGGTCCGGTTTTGTCCGTTCAATTCACACGCCACACGTCCGACACTAACAATTCATCGTTCTATCCATGACATCCTTGAAGAACTGAGACCAAAGGCGTTCGTCGCCATATGCATCGTCGAAAGGTAAGAAACTGGATTCTCTTCGCTTTGGGTAAATCCGGTCTATCGCTCGAAGATGTGGTTTGTTGGCGCAATTTTCTGGTGGCCATGACCACTGCTGGCGGACCAAAGCCGATGGATTTCGACGGAGGATATACGCATGAAGTAAGTTCAAAAGAACACTCTTCCCACTTGCAGGAGTCCCTCGAACCTGACGCATGAGATTAGTTGAGGAATACCTACGTAGTCAAATGCTCCTGCATCATTGCCTCATAAAGGTTCTGAACGGTCTTCGTTCAGGGGCTCTATGAGTCTATGAATGCAGATTTCAGGCGCAAACAAGAACCCCGAAATGGACCAGTAACATGGTTCTTCCACTGTCACCGCACCGAATGTTATTGGGTTGACACGTCGTAATTGGAATGAAAATGGGAAGCGAGGGTTAAGCATAATGTCATCTCAACGCTCATGATCAGCCACGGGGACTCACTCTCACTGATGTTGCCATAATGTAAGCTGGTTTTGTAGAGAACGAGTAGGCGGGCGTCGATGTGGTTTAACGCGATAGGCGCTTTCCGATGAATTGCATATTTTAAATTATCCGGTCATGTTTGACTGAGAATGTGCCGCCTGTTCCCCTCAGATAGACGAAAAGCTGCAGCTTTGGGGCCATAGTGCAGATAGGAAGAGCAGACGAGTGGCTATCAGTCAGGGATGAAAGTGGGCGTGAATGACAAAGTCGCAGAACGGGCCTTTCAAACTCGTGAAGCATACACAACCGTTCATACAACCGTTCGTACGGACCGCCACTGGTTCCAGGTCGTCTCCTTCAACCGCCAAGAACAGTTACCTGTACCCTTCTGATACTTGGAGACGTTCAGTTGCAATGGCTGCCCGGTGCAGCCTTCACTCCGCCGAGGTGGTACCCACAATCGCACGTTGTTTTGGCGCCGCTCCCGAGGGCGGCGTCACTCAACTCTATACGAGACATGCATCGCGCATTGCTGGACACGACGGCCCACGAGACAAACCTCATCTGAATCTCGATGTACCAGAAAGATCAAATTTACAGTGCAACCCATGAAGATCGACCATTAGCTTCGCGCAGCATAAATATGTGTAGCATGAATATGAGGGGCCAAGCGCTGCGCACTTGCGATCCTGTGAACCACAGAGCACGTCTTTGAGACGGAAATGAGCTGCGAGTAACGCTCGACCACGATGCCTAGACCATCGAGCGACGAACGCTATTCCTTCTGGCAGAGATAGTCCAAATGGTCCAGATTGTCTATCGGGTATGGATACATGTACATCAGAGTCAGACGTAAGATAGAGCGCGCATTTCCTGCGGAGCGCCTCACGCGACGGTGCAGCAGGAATTTTGCTGTTAAAACGAGGCATTAGTCAACGACAGTAGAAATTAGGGACGTGCCTACCTTCTTGGCCGTCTTGTAGAACATCTTGCTTTGCGAAGAAAGCGCAGTGGAGCGTTCGACTAGATTGTCCAGCTTCTCGCCGCGTTGGAGGACCGATTCGATCGTTTTGTGCTGCGACAATACATGAACGCAACCGAAAGAGTGGTGGAAGGATAATATACGAACCAGAACGATCTTGGTTTCGTCAAGTTCTTGTTGTACGCGCATGATGTTATCTGCATGTCGTGGGTCTTGGTACTTTTGGAGATAGGTGTTTATCTCCGGGAACGAGATTGTGGATGGGTTGGAGAAGGAAGATTGTGGGACTTTTGCCGTGAAATCGTCGAGGAGCTTGGAGAGAAGGGAGAAAGCCGGTCGGACAGGGTATTCCTGGTCGGTGATAATGACAGCTGCGATGAGCGGGTCAGTTCCTCAAGTAAAGAGGTATCGAATGCATGCCGACCTGCGAGTTGCTCTGCACCTCCCCGGTTATATACATGCGCAGTATAGTTATTCTCCTGAATACTCTGACGCGCACCCTGGGCAGTGCGTTCCACAACGGTCTTTGTGAAAAACGACATGAATTCACCGACTGAACCCTTTTGATAGAAAGAAAAGGAGGAAAGTTCGGATGCCTGACATATGGTTGCACTTGGACCGGAAGGAGGGGCGAGAATGACTGCGAGGGAATAAATCTTCATGGTGATACGTGGACGTTAGAGCTTTGCCCGCCTCGGCCTCCCATTACGACTCCCGGGCCGGAGCGGGCCGGCTCCCCACCCATGTTCAACAAGTCGTTCGAACAACGAGCAACTCGTCGAATGGAATGTCTACATCTACAGCAGCACTAAACCAACAAGCGGATTCTTCCTCCCAGTCTTTGGGAACCCCTGATCTTTCCCTCGGTTCTCTCATATCTGGCGTTTTAACCCCTGCAAAGTCTCTCAGAGTGTCTTCCATCTCCTCTCACACCACTGCACCTTCATCTGCCCCGATATCCACACCATCACCCCCTCACCATCCACCCATACGACGTAAAGGTGATGAGGCCACCCCGGTTGCACTTAGAAAACATGTCTCTCGTCGCGAGGAGGACGATGATCCCGAGTCTGATGCCCTCAATGCCTCACATAAAGACAACAACTGGGAGGGTGACCTTGGGACGCCCTTGGATACAAGAGGAAAACGTTCCAAGTCAAATGCAACGAACCCAAAGGGTAACAACCTTACCCTTCGAGACCAGGAGAAGGTCCGTGCCCACACTCTAATGCCGCACGCTGATATCAGTGACCGCTCGTCCTTCAGCACATTGACAATCTGAAGAAGGAAAACTTCAACATAAAGCTCAAGGTCCATTTCTTAGAGGAGCGTCTCGCTCAACTGGCTCCCGACCAGGTGGAAGCCGCACTCAAACAGAATATCAACCTCAAGATTGAGGTCCAACAGCGTGGCATGGAGCTCAAGAAGGTCCGGAAGCTCGTCCTCGAGCTCGAGAATGAGCTACAGCGCCTACAACGCGGAGATGCTACACGCTCATTACGTGAGCGTGAGGTAGAAGCTCTTCTCGAGAAGCGCGAACATGAAATCCGAGAGCTGCGCCGTCGTCTCACCAGCGATTCGGGCCAAGATGATGACGCTCTCCGCGAGGCAGAGGAGCGTAACGCAGAGCTTGAGGAAGAGCTCGAAAGCGTGCGCCACTTGCTCGAAGAGAACATGGACGAACTCGAGCGGCTCAAGGACATTGTGGAACAACGCGGGGAGGACACCGGCGGCAGTACCGGTCGGCGCCACATCAGCGCGCTTGAGGAGGAGATCGGAGACCTCAAAGCTGCACTGGAGGAACACGCAGATGCTCTTGCTCAGCGTGAGGACGAGAAGGAAGAACTCCTGGATCAGAATGAGGCACTGCGGTTGCAAATCGAAGACTTGGAACGCCGCAGGGAGGCGGAAACTATAGAACGTAGTCAAAGCCGCGCCATGATCCTGGAAGAGCGTGAGTCACGCGAAGCGATCGAGGACGACCTCAACGTGCTCCGCGACAAGCTCGCCGGTGCGAATATCGAGCTCCAACAGAAGGATGACGAGCTTAATTTCAAGAACCAGGAGATTAGCGAGCTCGTCAGTGAGCATCGCTCTATCCTTGATGATGTTGAGGGCGAGTGGAAAGGTGAAGTTGACGAAGCCAAAGTGCAAATAGAGGAGCTGCGCGACGTGGGTCTTATCTGTGCATCCTCTAAGGTCGCCCCCTGATTTTCTGGCAGGCTCTTGCGGAACGCGACGCTGAGTCAGAAGAACTTCGCATGCAGATTGCTGAGCTAGAATCCAACACCAACGCACTTCACGACAAATTCGAAGCTGCGCTCGCCCATCTAGAGCGAGAAGCTGAGGAAAAGGATGAAGAGATCGCCTTGGCAAATCGTGAGATTGAGCAACTTGGCCACCGCATCTACGAGCTTGAGGAGGACGCAGAAGAGCTGAAGAGGATTAATGATCGCGCACGTGAAGACGAAATGGTCGAGCGTGAACGGTTGGAAGCGCTTACAGCGGCTCTGAAAGAAGTACGTGCCCATGTTGTTTTCACAGGACATCTTTGAACATCTAGACAGAAAGTAGCACACCTCAAGGGTCAGTTACAGGAAGTGACCAAGCTTTATGAGACATGCAGCCAGGACATCGTCGCTCATCGAGCTCGTCAGGAAGAACTGGCGCGACACGTCGAGGGCCTCGTCCGGGAGTTACAAAATGAGCGCGACGCTCGTGAGGGGGTCGAGAGCCAACTCGAAAAGGCAAATCGTGACTTTGATTCAGAGATGCGCCGCTCCCGCCGTGTATGCGAAGCGCACGAGGCCTCAGCACAGACCGCGCAGACTGAGCTGGCTCGAGTGCATTCCCTTCTTGGTCAGCGTGATACGGATATCACCACCCTCCAAACTGCGCTGAGCTCACAGGAGGCGGCGGCCAAGACGCAGGGTGAACACGCGACGACTGCTCGGTTCTCGCTTCAGCTCGAGGCGGACCGACTCAAGCGCGACCTCGAGCGGATCGAGGACGAGCTCGCGCGGGCTCGCAAGGACCTGCAGGAGCGAGAGACGCGCATGCGCGAGCGCGATGGCGTCATCGACACAATCCACGCGGAGAATCGCGATCTCTCGGCGCAGTTGGCCTCTCAAACCCAAGCGCGATTGAACGTTGCCGATAAGCTCGATCTCGCTCAGTCAAGCTTGAGCACCGCGGAGGCGGACGCTGCCGCATCGCGCGCGCGTGTGCAGGAGCTTGAGCAGCGGCTCTCGAAGGACCAAAGATCCCTGCTTGCGGCGGAGAACCAATTCAGAGATCAGGTAACGGAGCGCAACACGCTCCTGCTCACCATCTATCAGTACATGGACAAGATCCTGGGCGTCGACAAGACACCAGTACGCCTTTGTCATTCAATCTCTCTTCCTCGTACCGAGTCTGATGTCCATTCCGATTCTGATCGTAGAAGAAAGGTGGTCAAGCAGAGACGAAGCCATACACGAACTTTGGCGTCTTCCACGACAACGTCATCAGCCGATTGAAATCTCTGAGCCAGATCCAGCAGGACTTTGAGAAACGTGCCAAGGAGGCGGAGGCTCGGTACACCGAGAAGCTGAGTGAGATACGCAAGTCGTTGGATCAGCGGTGGCGTCAGTTGGATAAATTCGAGAGCAGCGTGAAGCAATTTGCGGAAACCAAGGCGACGTGGCGCCGCAAGCTCAGTGCGAGGGAGGGTGAACTGGAAGCAGCCAAGGTGATCGGGGTTTTTTCGCGTTATGTCGACGTTCTGACTCGTGGCGCAGACGTCGTTGTCGGATGTGACGGCGCAGCTGGCCATTCTTAAGCGCCCCACGCCTGGCGATTCGAGCGAGGTCAAGGCGCTCATGATCCGTGCGAACAACGCGGAGCGACGGTTGGCCAACGCACAGAATCAACTCGCGGCGGCGGAGGAAAAGGTGGCAGCGATGAATCAGAAGACGACAGCGGCGGATAGCAAGTGGGAAGCGCGGGTGAAGGAGTACGAGACGCGGCTGCGCGCGGCGGAAGAGAGGGTCAAGCGCGAGAGGCAGGGTTACAAGGAGCGGGTGCTGGAGCTCGAAAACCAGATCAAGTGCGTGTCCGGCTCACCCTCGCCCGCTCGAGTGTTCCGTTCTGATCCGGTTGTGGTGTCTTTCCGTTGTGTCAAGGTCGCTGCAGAGACAAAGGGAGATCGCTGACAGGCGGAATCATCAGTTGGCGGACATGGAGGCCAAGGTGCCGCACAAGGCGGGGTCACCTGCACGGTAGCCCGAATATCGATCCGAGTCTTTCCTTCGTTCTTACCTGTCGCTCCTTTGCATACTTGCTTTGTTCTGACGACTTCTAACGACCATATCTACAGTATGATCACGCTAAACGAAATAGACTGGTCAGGATGACACACGGTCAGAGCACAAACCGGGCGATAACCCCACTCGGTTATATTGAACCCGAGAAGAGAAGATCGACACGGCGTCGTCCCACCCGCACGGCGTATCTTTCCTCTCTTCTCACGCGTCCTTTCGTACCTCGGGCAGGAGCCTGCCAACCCATGTCCCTTGCTTTTCAATCTGGTCGCACCGGCATGCCCCCAATTGCTTCCATTGCCGGCGCTTTCAACTCAGAGTGGCATTCCCCGGCTTCCTTCCTTACGCTCTTATTACGCCTCAGAAGTCCACAACGCGTATGGTTGACGCCGACTGGTACTGGTCATCGTGATTCCATTCAGCAGCTCGAACACAGAAGAAACGATCATAGAAGAAACACATGGAGCTGAGGCACGAGGAACGCGTGTATACAAAGAAGAACGAAGGTTGGGGGGAGAGAGAGTTTTTTTTTTTTTTTTTTTTTAATTTGGCCTTTGGCCTACGCAGGCAGCGGCGAGCAATCTCGTGTCAATCTTTCGGGCATACAACGGGCGGTCTCCGTGGTCGCGCAGACCTTCAAGAAGGTCGCCTGGGCTTTTCACTGTTGATCGCGAAGCTCGCGCTCTTCGTCGAGGATGGCCATGGCCTCTGGAAACCTCGGGGTGATCTTGCACGAAAAAGGGATGGGGAGACTTTTTTGTCGCGGGAGGGGGTAGGAGGGGCGTATCAGCCGGTGAGGTCGACGGATCGCGCGATGGACGGCGGGATCGACACTCACTGGACCATTCCGTTGTCGACGTAGCCGTCCACGTCGACCGGCACGTCCCTCCCGCACCCGTCCTTGGCCGGCGCGAGCTCCATGGCCCAGAGCATGACGGCGAACGCGATGAACATCGTGTCGTTCGCGACGTGCCTCCCGATGCATATCCGCTTCCCGAAGCCGTAGACGACGTGGCCCTCGTCCTGCGTGTCCCGCGGGCCCGGCGCGAGCGCGCCCCGGGGCGTGAGGTGGCGCGACGGGTCGAACCGCGCCGCGTCGTCGCCGTACACCGTCGGGTCGTGGTTGCACAGCCCGACGTTCACGAGGCACATGGTGCCCCGCGGGATGAACATGCCCTCGTACCAGTCGTCCTCGAGCGAGCAGTGCGGGATCCCGACGGGCAGGACGGGCCGCCATCGGAGGACCTCCTTGACCATCGCGCGCACGTACGGCAGGCTCGGCAGGTCGGAGAACGACGGGATCCGGCCGCGACCGACGACGGCGTCCAGCTCGGCCTGCGCCCGCCTCTGCGTTTCGGGGAAGGCGACCATGGCGAGCATCCACCAGTGCATCGTGCTGGTCGTCGTCTCCGCGCTGGCGCCGCTAAAAATCATGAGTGGAAAGGCGACCCCCGCGGGCGGGGCGTCGTTGAGCGTTCGGCAACGGCACTCGGCTCGTTTTCTACGGATGGACTCACTACATCGTGCTCGCGAGCCAAGCCATCTCTCGCCCGTCGAGACCGCTGCGGCTCTGGTTCTTGATGAGCGTGGCGCTTAGGCACGGTCGATCGATGCCCTTTGCCTTGCCAGAGCAATGCAGATTATATAGGTTTTTTTTTTTTTTTTTTTTTTTCCCCAATCAAATCACGTCCGATCAGAGACACGGCGCCAGAACTCGTTTCGATAAGTTCGGGCTGCTCACCATGTTCGCCCGGACGGACTCGACGAGCCTCTCGAACATCTCAGAGTCGCGCAGGAACCATTCCTCCGCCGTCCGCTTCCATTTCGCGAACCTGGGAAAAAGAGCCTCGCTCGTCAGAGGAGGGAGAGCGGGGGGGGGTGGACGAGGGCCAACGGGGTACCTGCTCGGGATGTGCTTCATCCAGGGAAGGAGCTCGACCCAATGCGACGCGGGCAGGGTCGACTGCGCGACGCGCATGACGTGATCGTTGATCCGACGCACCCGCTCGTCCTCCAAGGAGTGAATGGCCGGGGTGTCGTAGACCGCGCTCATGATCATGGACGCCGTGAACCGTCGCATGTGCTTTTCCCATCGTTCTGGATTATCGAGAACCCCGACGGCGAGCAGGACGGCTTCCGTCACCTGTATGCTGTTGAACGCCCTGGAAGCCGACCTGTGCAACCCCTCGTGAGCCGCCCTGCGCATCCGTCGCCACCTGTCGCGGGAGAAGGGGGGGGGGGGGATGGGAGGCCAAAAAAAAAAAAAAAAAAAAAATCTCGCTTATCAGAGCCGGGCTGCGTTTCTCGCGCGGGGGCGAGATCTCGAAGGGTGGAGAACGCTCACAGCAGCCCATATTGCAGGAAGCTGACCTCCATCCCGCCCGTCAGTATTTCCGACGCCACGATGAAGCGGGGCCTGTCGGAATAGTTCCTGGCACGCCGTCCGAGCAGATCGGCCGCGGCCTTCTGCGAATTCAGCACGATGACGGATCGTCCCAGGACCCTCAGGTAGACGACATCTCCTGTCGAACGTTCAAAGGCTCAGTGACGGGTGAAGGGGGGCCCCGAAGAAAGGGGCGAAAGGACGGGGGGCGTGCCATAATGATCCTTGCATGCGCCGGAGGTCAGCCATCGCTTGTCGTTGAGCTCCTTGATGTTTCCCAATATCGGAAGGCCTCGAGGGCCGGGGGGGACCTTGCGCCAGGGGCTACGAGCGTAGCGAAGGTAACCTAGCCCCAAAAGGAGGATCAATAGCGAGAAGGTCAGTCCCGCCCGTCCCAACGAGCCCGCGATCAGTGCGAATCGATAGACTGCGGGTAACATGTTGGGTTCCGTGTGGGTCACCCGGGAAGTGCGAGACGTGGCGCCTTATAGCTCAAATTTGGCCCACCCAAGCAAACGTTGGAACATCTTGTGTCCTGGCTTCGAGACCTCTGCCAGGGTCAGCATCCGAGGCGGGTTCCCACTGGGAATTCTGCGCACTTTCACGAGCCTCGCCTTGTTCCGAACGCATGACCATCCGGAAGGGGAGCCAACAGGTTTATCGCGCCACCTCATCTCGGAAAGTCGAATGGCCGGGCGAGTGATAGCAAACACCGGGGTGACGAGACAAGCGCGGGATCAAAGGGCCGAATGCCAGTCACTAGGTCCATTGATCTATTGAGACAAGATAAGTATTCTATACGATCGATGCTAACAACGACCTGCGGAGGCAATGCGGGAGATCGTGACACAAATGGTTAGGTTACTGTGTTTTCTTCTCGCTATCAATTGCTTCGTTCCGCGCTAATAACTCTGCGGCTCGGCGTCTTTCGCGTCTCTCCCGCCCACGAGTCACCATCGACTTGGGCTCAATGTCAGCGAACAAATATTTGCAGGCCTTCTCGATTGCCCAACAGCCGATAAAGTCGATGACCATAGACGCAGTAAGACGGAGTTTGAACTGTAGGACATCAGCACGGAACCAGCGTCGCAAAGGCATCTGTGACTGACAGAATTATCCATTTCGACGACCTGTAACCATCGGTTTAGTTCAGGAACAAAATCCGTCGCCCCGGAGAAGGCCACGGCCCCCGCGCCAACCAGACCCCAATATAAGGCACTGTTCTCCCGGATGCCTTCACGGAACGGTCGTCCCTTCACAAACATGTCAAGGAGTGCTGAACAGAGGCAATCTAGTCTTGACTGACCTGAAAGTTGATAGCAAAGGTCGAAACTTGCTGGGAGAGGCCAAGCAGGTATACGGCTGTGTTGAGCAGATTGGCCTCAAACTTGGCTTCCAAATCTATAGGTCCACGGCTGACCAAGACGTCAGCATTTTGCCAAATGCGTGGGCAGCGCGCCCGAGTGGCAAGTCCATGACATACTCTTCCAACCCATGTGCCAGCTCCGTAATATAGACCATGGATACAATGTGAAGAGCGAACTGCAATAAAACGGACAGAAGGACGTAAAAATTGAAAATATTGTTCAATGGGCGTTCACGAGACAATTTCTCCACCGGCTGCAACGTCAAGAATCAGGACACGTGTATAAGCCAAGGTGCCGATACAGACCTTCGCCCGGGAAATGCATAGAAAGCAAACGGACATCAACATTCCGGTGACTGTGACTTGATAATCACCGAACTTGATTCCGTCCAGGTATTGTACGCTGAGGCTGTAGGCAGTGATCAGACAATTTAATGCTAATATCTTGTACATCTGAATGGTGGCGACGAGTGTGCACCGTCCCTGGCGAATGATATGTGTGACTGATCGGAAGTGTTCAAAATCATGTGAATTACGAGAAATAGGCACGGGCCGACTCACTAGCAGAGACATTGGAAAGCTTCGACGTAAATGGCGCAGCGCAAGATGCATCGCCTAATTTAATTTTTGGGACGTCCTCATCACCCTCCATGTCCGCCAGGGAATTCGTGATAGTGGCGAGATCGAACTTACGGCGAGACAGGTCAGAAAGTAGGGAAACATGAGATGACACTGGTGGTCAGCAAACCTTCTCCAGAGGATTCCTCTTCCTCGCCTCAGCTTGGTCTGTTGCTGCTTTTTGTTGCGCTACAACAGCGTCAGGAACGAGGTGCGCAATAGCCGGCGGCACGGGAGGTGGCGGCTGGTTGAATCGCGAGGAGATCTTCAATTGGCTTTCATACACTTTCTTGATGCGATCCAGGCGTTCGCGCTCCGCAATCTTTTGAAGGTCTTCTGCTGTCCCGTCCAAAAGTGCGACCCCAATGTGCGCCTGCTTGAGTGCGCCGACATCATTTGTACCATCACCAGCCATAAGAGTGGTATAGCCCAGTGTACGCAGGGAGGTTACGATAAACTCCTTCTGCGACGGCGAGACCCGTGCGTAAACCCAGGTGTGTTGTACGAGTTGCCTCCAAGTTGGCTGTGGCATAAACTGCTTCAAGGCGGCCCCTGTCACACAAATGTCGTAATTATCTAAAAGCGCTTGGTCGAGTGGTTTGGTCGGATCAACAGGAAACATCTTAGTTTCATCCACAGTGCGCCATTCAAGGTCTTCCAAAATGAACGTGAATATTCGGCAGGGATTGTGATTCAACGTCTACTCACCGGATTCATGTGCTGGATTTTCCTTGAGATCCAGAATCAATGCTTCCCGGTCGACGATCTCGACGTCCCTGGCAACATGAAGAGCAGTAAGAGGGTTATCCCCAGTAATCATAATGCACTGATAGCCACGTCAGCTCCTCTTATTAGAATAAGAATAATCATGACCATGACAACGAACGCGATGCGATGAATCTGCCAGCATTTTGAGGGCATCAACTGCGTCCGGCTTGAGCGGTGAATGAAAAATCAAGAATCCGGCAAACTGAAGACGGCTTTCGACCTCATCTCGATTCAGTTTCTTGATCTGATGGGACTATCGATGGTGATTCAAGAACATGTCATAACACGCACCTTGTCCATCGAAATGGAATCATATTCCTTCATGCCAAGGGCGAGAACGCGGCTACCGCGACGCGTGTACCACTTGTACGTTTCGTCATAGTCCGAGGGAACATGAGCCAACATCGCTTTGAGCGTTTCCGGAGCCCCTTTGACTGCGACAAGGCCGCGGCCACCAGGTAATGTAGAAACGGTGGACATCCGCTTCAGTGAAGAATTAAATTGGAAGCGGCGACGAATTGAGACTGTTGTGCGGTGTGGCGCCGATGAAGATGCAGGTGCGACGCCATCTCCGTTGCCGACTTGCCACTCAAGTGCATCGAGAGTCGCTTTCTCCATGGGGTCACCTACAACAGTGCCATCGTCCAATCGCACTAATGCATGTGCGCCCGCTAAACACAATGTCGTCTCTCGCGAGATTGTTTTCACGTCCACAAGTTTAAGGTGATCAGACGAGCTAAAAGGTAGATGAGGAGGAAACAGCTCGAAACAAGAGAAGCACTTACTCGACACCAGCAATTCCCTCGACAACAAGGTTCTCTGCGGTTATCGTGCCGGTTTTGTCGAAACAGCAGACATCGACGCGCCCTGCAAATGGAATGCGGAACGGCTCGGTACAGAATATTGCTGCCAAAAATTTTGAGACTCGAAGGCCGAATGCAACCCTTGGGGCCTTACCAAACTTTGATAAAGCCACTAATGAAGCGTTCACGGCTAAGGACAACTCCATGGGTAGCTCCGGTGGTACCACACTCGTGACGATCAGGACGCAATCGAGCAGCAGTTTTGATTTTTTCAAGTTCCTCTCGATTCCTGAAAAACCTTCCGTTGCAGGAAATAGTGCCCTGTAGGATACGAGAACTTACCCTTGACCCAGACGTACCAGCTGGCGGCAATCGCAAAGATGAGCAAAAATCCAATGAACAGGAACGATTCGAGGTTGTTTGCAGATACACGCTCTGTGGAGAAAATCATGGTGCGCACAAGCTGTCCTTGAGCTGTACCAAATCCAGTGCGTAAAACGATACCGAGGCAGCCACCGTCAGGAGTGTTACCTATACAGAGAGGCAAGGATAAGGCAAATGGCACCGTAAAGGGATCCACGTACCGCCATTACTACCTTGGAGGAGTTTTGTACCACTAAACAACACGGCATTTTTGTGCTGCCCATCTGCGTCGAGCCTCTCACTGGAATCCAGAAGTTCTATGGACTCTTTCAGTAGCGGAGTTGACTCTCCGGACAACATCGCCTCATTGACGATACATGTGCCTTGAATCAAGAGAATGTCGGCGGGGATGTTGGTTTCTGCCTGGTGGCTGCGCACTGCGTGAGGTCAGAACATGCGGAGATCCGAGGAGCGAAGACACGGCAGATACCAAGAGAAACGACATCGCCAGGAAGTAACTCATCAGATTGCAAGGCAACCCATTTAGAACTCCGGAGCACCTGAATGGGGAATGGAGCGACAGACATAGTACGGAACTCCGTCAGTGTTTTGAGACGCTGTGGCACAGAGGTGAGGCCATAATGACGAATGGAATGACGGGTTATGCACACCTGCCAGACGACCGTACATTCGAAAACTATGAGCATGAAGAGCGTGAAAAGGCTGTAGTACCAATATTCGTCGAGCATCCACAGAGCTACGCAGAAGACTTGAAATACGAAGAACGGCGCGGTAGCGTGCTCTGAGAATAACGAGCCGAAGGACGGAATGGGGATGTTGAACTCGTTCTTTCCGTACATGGACTGGAGGGCCGGAAGAACAGAGGCAGTCAACCCAACTGGTTTGCGATAATTCGCGAGAGGAGGATGCGTGGAAGATGGGTACGGGAGTTGTCCAAAAGTGATAGGCTCAGAGGAATGGACCGAGTAGGGGTCTTGCTGATAGCTAAACGAGTATGTAGTTGGATCAGAGGGAACCCGTTTGACGAGGGGCACGATTTCTCCCTGCCCGCGATGAGGAGCAGGGCGGATGCGGATACAATCCGCCTCTGCAAGTGAGCGAGCCTAGAGTTCGCTGTTGGCATTTGCGACATGGATGAATATGTGATGAGCACGGACCGTACGAGTAGTAATCCACGCCTTTGCCTTTGCACTCCAACGTGTCACCAAAAAGCTCAAGGCGTGACCAGCACCGAGCAGGACACAAGCGAGGAAGGTCCACTCCTCACTTGTTAGCCACTCGTCGTATTTGACATAGTACGCATAGGCCAGTAGAGGGTACAATGGAAGGAAAGGGACGGCATATAGGTGTTGCCAGCGAGGGATCGAGACACGGAGGTCTGCACCAGAAACTTCCGGTGAGAGGATGTTTACGGAGACCCTGCAGGTTGATTGAGGCACCCTGCGAAGATAGATGTACAAGGGAGAAGGAGAACTCACATGGGAGTATGGACCCGGTGGTGAAAAAGAACGCGTCCGCCTTTGCAGTCGTCGATCAGGACGTGTAACAAACGATTATGTAAGAGTGAGGCTGGTCCCCCATGTTGTACTCGGACGTGCGTGTCGTCTGTATCAAAGGACATCTTCGTACAGGAACCTCCCCCGAATCTGACGACCAACCTCATGGCCTCCCTCTCATCGACGTGACGGAAGCGTCCAGCACCATCAATATACTCCTTCGCCTCTGCTATCCGGTTGACACTCCCGATCGAGTGCTGGAGGCACGTCGCAAATATATACGATCGATGCCTTTGACCAGACTATCAAGGTGGCACTCTCTCAAATGTTGTCCTTCCCACAGGGGGATGCCCTCAATCAGTCAGCTTTTTGAAAGATATCACTATCATCGCTTGCTGCAGTACCGCCGTCATTGCGTTCGTCAGGCGACCACCGCACCTCTGCTTATGTTGTCCGACTCTCTGGCATCCCGGTATCCCCCTGCTCCAATAACACCACCCTCCTGCCGCGCGCAACTTTACTTCTTTATTTCATTTCCGTCTGGGTTCCGCATTGGTGGACTTCATACCTGCGTAAAAGCGTTGCAGCTTCTTAAAGGCCGCCCGCGCGATAGTACCGTCATCTCCCCCCGACCTTCTCGATCATTTCTTTGATTCCACGGGGTTCTGCTCGGATTGTCAAGAAGAAGGTTTGAAGAAGCTCAGTTCCGCATTAGCGGAGGACGTTGAAAGGCCATTGCCAGGCGCGTGTCACGTGCCTTGACCTAAACGTCGCGGGCTGACGAATTACTTGTGAACCTTGAATCCAGTGAAACGGAGTTGTCATCACCTGAGGAGAGAGATATCAATACCGCATGCACACCGAACTTCTCCCACGATACGCCATATTGTGGAGCAGTACTTCCTCGAATTTGGCTCCGGGCGCTCAACTCGTACGGCGTGACGTTCCACGAGGTCGTAGATAGTCCCGGTTCCATTGCGTGAATGGCGTCTGTTGAGTTCCTGCCGAAGGTCGGCCCCTCGTGACGTAAACCGCCGGCCGTGGCGATGTTAGACTGTTATGCTAGGGTGCGATATGAGACGCGGTACCAAAATGCAGCGCCCTTGGTTTCACCCACCACCCAGGCTCTCATCAGACTTATCAACACATCATCGTGGGTCTATCGTACAGGTATGTCCGACCAACGAGGAAGCCTCTCGCTCCGAGTCGTAGCAGAAGGGACTGTCCAGATCGACGTCGTATGATTAACGGATGACGTGGGTCGCGGTAAGCCCAGCTGGAGGCAGGCAATCTTTAACCGAACTTGGAAAATGGATGAATGGTAATTAAGTGAACACAGGATAGTCCAGATGCTTCACCAATCCGATGGTACATGGATGGTACAACGACAGCAGAAGTCGTTCGTTGCCATTCTTCGGGTTATCACGGACCTATTAACATCACACATGATCAACTTCCTCGGCCATGAGGCCACCATGAGCTGCCAACAGACCTCTATTGGTGGCGGGTGATTGTGCCCCCCTCAAGTCGATGCTATTGGAGACCTGCCAATTACAATACGTTCGGACAAGTCATCAGTCACGAGTGCAGTCCACAGAACAGAAGGGATCGGTCGAGAAAATGCCGTCCGCCCATATTCGTCGACAAATCGAAGCTTCGCGGGGGCAGGGAGGGCTTGTATTTACCATGAGTTGTATCAAGCAAGTTCTGTTGCGCTATGGTTTCCGAAACGTGTCAATGAGCTCGAAGGAGCTTCTAGATACCCCCTTAATCAAAATGTGCTTCTTTCGAGCCTTTCAAATGTACAATCAGTAGCTGAGAGCGATGAGGAAAATGTGATACAGAAGAAAGGGGGGTATCGTGTAGTTCGTAAGAGATAGTTGTGTCATAAAGGTCGTGATATACTACATTCATCGTATGGGACAACGAAAAGGACTTATGCCTTTCGCGGGGAATTAGAAGATGAACCACGATCCAAAAGCGAGGATGGCCGATCCAAGCGAGCACGCATTCTCTCCACTTGGCGCTCCAGACTGGGTTGCGGGGCATGCCCTCTCAGTCAGTGACATGCTGGTGCCCCCTTTTAAAATCACTCACTTCAAAGACCTCTGCCTCAGTTCAGTGACCTCGCGCTCTGCACGCCGCTTCTCCAGTTGCAGCTCGCTCTCCGTCGTTTGCTAACTCACGCATCAGTTCCTCGAAAACCCGTGACTTCTTCTGCAACGGTACTGACCATGGCGTCCATCTGCAGCCGCATGGCTTCGATCTTCTCTTCATTTAAACGCACCTCTTCTTCCAGTTTCGCCCTCTGGTGATCACTCTCGATTAGCTGCGAAGAGACATCTCTATCTTTTGAAAGGGAGGCGCGGCGACGCTCCTTCGTCGCCTGACTCAGTTGATTCGTGAGCTCTTCTATTCGGGATTCAAGGCGACGTATGGTGGCAGCTGAGGAAGACTGTGGGTTTCGTCCGTATGACTTGGTCTCCAGATCAACAATGCGCAAATTCAGCTCTTTGACTTGCTTCTCGAGATTAGCCTGTCCATGAAAGTGAGTCAGCGGCGACTTGGTATATACATCCTGACCACAACTTACGTTGAGCTTGTCCAACTCAGAATTCTCGACTCGCACACGACCGAGCTCTACTTGGCAATCCTGTGCATGGAGTTCTGCCTTCTTCAAGCGCTCATAAGCCATCTCCACTCTATCAGACGTCTCCTCCAGTGCGCGCTCTAGATCTTGATTCTTCAGGTGTAGGGTCTGGAGCTCGCGATCAGAGTTGATCCTGGTCGCGTCAACAGCATCCATCTTGATGGTCTCAAGCTCCGCTTGTAGTCCACGCCGCGCCTTTTGCAGCAGAGCGCGATCCGCCTCAGCGTCATTGAGCACACTTCGAAGCTCGCGTACTTGAGAGTGAAGCGCGACGATCTGTGACTGTTGTTCGGCTTGAGCAGCTACTGAAGAATCGTACGCCCTAGACAGATCGGCGATCTTTGTCTCCAGACGCTCGCGTTCCTTTTTCCAAGCAGCGCCATTGTATACTTCATCGTCATAACGTAAAGCAAGCTCATCGTTGTCTGAGCGGGCTTTGCGCAGTTCTTCTCGAAGTTTGCTGATCGAGTCTCGTTGGCTTTGTAGTTCTATCGAAAATTATCATGAGCCTAGTGTGGCAGGTAAGCTAGCCACCATCTGAGCACTGACCTTCACTCAGCTGCGCGAGCTCCCCTGTAAATGTTAATGACGTGCATGTTATAACGGGGCAAGGACATCGAAAAAGGAACACTGCACCTTGATACTTCTTGCGTGTCTGGTCCGCAGTGAAGTCACGTTCCGCCAAGTCCTTCTGATATTGTTTGCGCTCGTTTTCCATCTCCACCGCGAGTCTCTGCCGAAGGACGCCCATGTCTGTGGATTCGCGGCTCTCTTCTTCCAGCCTGGCTTCCAGCTCGTGAATTTTGGCAACCGCAATCGTCAGCCTATCTTCTGCATTCTCCCTTTCGGCAATAAGGGTTGTCTGGGTTTTACCCGTGTCCGTCATAGACTGTCGTACTAGACAACACACTCAACAGATGACGTTGCCGCGAAGCGCAAAGGGTAACGCACGAAGAGCTTCCGAACGAGCGATCTTGACCTTCTCAATCTCGGCAGCTTCAAGCTTCGCGCGGTACGATTCCGACTTGGCGCGGAAAGCCTCCATGGCTTCGCGTAGCTCTGATTGTGCAGCAGATGAAGACGCCAAGGAGACCTGCAGTTCACTCAAGTGCGCTTGAACTTGGCGCCTTTGATCTGCAAAACAAGATACAAGTCACAATTGCGGATTGGGGATTCCATGGACGAAAAAAGAACCCACTGGCTTCCTCGTTCCTTGCTGCAAGCTCTGCTTCGAAACGGTCCTTCACTTCTGCAAGTTCACGTTGCAGCTGCTTCCTGATCTGACCGAGCTCTTGGATTTGGCGTCGGCTGTCTTCGACTTCCGCTTGAGCGCTGCGCTGTTGAACGACCTGCGCCACGTCAGTCAGTCAGTTGAACTGATATGGGATCACAACGGACTAAAGCTTTTCGAGACTCTTCCAATCGCGAATAACTCTCGCGTTCTGCAGTAATTGTATTCTGGAACTTCGCCCACATCGCTTGAACACCGTCAAGCTGAGCGGCCTCTGCGTGGCGGCGAGCTTCCGACTCGTCCTCCAATAATTCAGATAGGCGACTGTTCTCGTTCGCAAGCCGTCGTTTGCACTGCTCGAAGAACCGCTTTGAGCCATCACCTCCTTCCAGTTCCTCAGTTAGCGCACGGATAGAAGCTTCGAGGTGTTGCCTGACACGCTGTGACGCCACCATTCGGAGCTCTAGAACCTGAACTTGTTGCTTGAGAGCGGCAATCTGAACGTCACTCTTCCTGGGCGACGGGGCACTCGGCACCTCATCCCGGGGGCGGACAGCACCGTTTGTACTGAGAGATGTTCGCTTCTCGGGGTGAACGTTGGCCAACGTCCGTGCACTGGACCCCACAGAATTCCGCGGTGATAACTCCTTGCTCGCCTGTTCAGCTGACTGCAACTCGCGAAGAACAGCATCTCGGAGCCGGGCATCATTTGGACTGTCTGCCAGAATCGTTCGTCGAATTTCTGCGTGCTGCCGGTCAATGCGTTCCCGTATCCGCGCCACAGTATCTGAGGTCACTTGCGCTTCTTCCAGTTGGGTTTCCAGCTGAGTGATGCGCGCTTGATACTGACGTTGAATTTTGGCCAAGGACTCGGCCCCGTCGGACTCGTCCGCCAGGCGTGCTAACTCGGCTTCTAGCTCATCCTTGGATCGTTGCATAGAGAGGAACTGCTGGGTAGCTTCCGCAACTTGGTCGCGCGTTGCTTGAAGGTCGTCTTGCAACCGGCGGACGTGTGCCTCTAAAGCCTCTCGGTTTTTGCGCTCGAGCTCGGCTTCAAGCACTGCTTTCTTTGCCAAGGCTTCCTGAGTCCGGGCTGCTTTCACCTTCGAACGCAACTCCGCATGTTCCTTCTCCGTAGCACGAACAAGGTCTTCGGCTTCATTGGTCAGTCTCGCCTTCGCCTTCTCTAGCGATCGGATGTATGCAGCCTGGCTCTCGAGCTCCTTTTGAGCGTCAGCGAGTTGACGATCAGTGACCCGTTTCGCCTCCTCCAAAACGTGGACATGCTCGACAATTGTCTTATCTTGACGAGACTCCAGCTGCCTGACTTCCCATTCACGGCTTTTCAGTTCCGTGAGAAGTTTGTTCAAGTCACGGTCGAACTTGACATTCTTGTCTCGCAGTTGGATAAGCTCAGCCTTCTGTTTTGAAGCAACCTTTTCCAGCTGAGAGCGTTTGGCTATCTCTGCGTCGAGTTGTTGCTTCAAGGCATCCATCTGGCGATCTTGTGCATTCTTGTCTCGTTCAAGCTGCAGTGCCGCATCTTCGAAGTCCTGGTATTTAGTTTGAGCAGTGTGGAGTTGACGTTCTAGGCTCTGGATACATTTTTTCAGTACGTGGCACCCATATTGAAAGCTGCTTTGTTACCTCTTTCGCTTTTTGTAATTCAGCTATTTCTCCGTCTGCATCGATCCGGCGAGATCGGAGTTCCTGCAACTCTGACTCTTGAGACCTCTTGGTCTTCTCTACCTCAGCCAGGGTGGCCTCCGTTAGCTTGAGTCTGTGATCGTTAGCCTGTAAGCGATCTGACAGAGAGCGATGGCTCTGCAGCAAAGAGTTATGCTCGCGCACAGAGGCCTCTAGGTCAATCTTTAGCTTGTTCTGAGCGTCAAATGCAGTTCTACGAGTTTCGCCGAGCTCTTGTTGTAGCAGACCAGCCATGTGTCGAAGGTCCTGTAACTCGGCCTCTTTTTGCTTTTCCACCTCGCCTCTGCGACTTTCTTCACTGGTCTTGGCCTCCATTAATGACCGAAGTTTGTCTAACTCATCTTGAAGCTTGTCTTGAACAGCCGCGTGACGGGCCTCGCTGTCTCTTTGGGAAACCACTTCTGCCGTGAGGGCCTCGATTCTCCCCCGATGTTCAAGTATTTCCTTGGACAATCGACCACGTTCAGTCTTGGACGTCTCTAATTCCGCGGTAAGACGTGCAACATCAGTATCCTTTAGCTTGATCATTTCGGTGTAGTCGGATGCGGTGCGAGTTAGCTCAGCCAGCTGTGTTCTAGCTTGTCGGACGTCATGTTCGAGGGTGTTTGCACGGTCCTTCGCAAGGTCGCTGAAGAATGGGAGATGGATAAGAATGATCACAATGTGTGAAACGAGGGGAAACGCACTGTGCTTGTACTTCCGAATTAAGTTTCAGATCTAGCTCTGACATGGCAGCGTCCATACGCTCCTTAATGCGGGCAAGGTCTTCTTCACGCTGTTCGAGTTGCCGACGAAGCTCAATGGCCTCCTTCTGCAGATTGTCACGTTCCTGGTATAGTTCGTCTTGATCGCGGTCCGTAGAGGCCAACCGCTTCAAAAGCTCCTCTTCTCGACGAATCCACTCTTGCTGTTCCCCCTCCAGACGGACAAGATGTTCAGCTGCTTCGTCAAACGCCCTGCGAAGGGCTTCGTGCTTGTCTTCGTCCTCTTTCTGCATTTTGAGGGCACGATCTAGCTGCGAGTCCAGAGTGTCAAGGTCGCCTTGAAGGGCAGCCACCTCCTCTTCAAGCTCGAGCTCCCGCTTCTTGCTTCTCTCCAGAAGTGCGTCTTTGTCAACAGCAAGATTGCGCTCGGCCTGCAAATCTTCTTCGATCTTCCGCTTTTCAGCTTCGAGGTTCATCTTGAGGCTCTGGAGAGCCTCCTTCTCTTTAGCGTCACGCTCTGCGCGTTCCTTGATTAGGAAGAGCTCCGCCTCCTTCCTGTGAAGCTCGGCATCGTTGCGGGTGGCGGCAAGCAGTGGGCGGACCTACACGACGAATGAGGATAAAATATTATTGTAGAAGGCAAATGCAGGAAAGAACCTTGGTATATAGTTGCCACCACGGCCACTCACGCAGTTCGGTGTAAATTCGTGCATTCTTTTGTATGGTACGAATTGCCATTGCGCGGTTGAGGATCTTTTTCATTTGTCTCCGAGCTGAGCACTTGCGAGCTTGCGCCTGTATCCTCGAGAAGATATCGTATAGAGTCGCGTCACGGCGCTCTTCCAATTCCGCCAGCACGCCCGCTTTGAAAAAGATCTTAGAGGTCCCGATACGGAAGAGTGTTTTCTCGAGATCTAGCGCATCAACCATGCGAAGGCAAGCTTTGCGTCCGTCCATATACCCGCGTGGAATGACACCTGGAGTGAGAATCTCGTAGCGCTGGCGGAATTCAATAAAAGGTAGTCGATTTGGATAACCTAGGCGTGCAATACGAATACCTTCAAGTACACCATTACAGCGCAACTGATCCAGGACAAGAGGAACATCTATGCGGCCAGGTTTCTTGGTTGTATTGGGAACAATGCAACGCACGAAATGCGGTTGAGTAGCATAAAGTTGTGCCATCAGACTTTGTAGCTGCTCCTTGTGCCTCTGGCCAACGGTGCGGAATGCCCCCTTTTTCAACGTTCGCTTCTTGCCCAATGAAAACGCATTCGAGGAGCCAGGTGCGATGACAAACGAAGACGGTGCGTCGGCGAGTTCCAAGAAAAGGGAGGCAACATATGGCTCAGAAGATGTGGCAAGTACACGAATAAGGTTGTCGTTCAATGGATCCTTGTTCTTCTCGAGCCACCCTTCAGTATGGTATTCGACTTTCCCTGCGTAATGATGAACGATGAAGCCTTGCTCAAACCGCGAGGGTTCGTATTTGTCACGACCGGGGTGAAACTCTTCGCCCTGTAAGTCGCCACTCCAAAGTTGATGAAGTTTGTTTGTAAAGGTAAGATCTGTTGCACGAGGCATGATACACTCCTCATCTAACAGGCTTAGCACGCCAATAGCGCTTCCGCTGCCTTCGATGAGATCGATGGTCGGTTGAAGATCGAGCCCAAAGTTGACGTAATCCCACTCGATGCCCTCCCGCGCGTACTCCTCTTGCTCCAATACGAACATGTGGTGATTGAAAAATTGCTGAAGTTTCTCGTTCGTGTAGTTGATTAGAAGCTGCTCGTAAGCATTCACTTCGAATATCTCGAACCCTGCAATGTCGAGTACACCAATAAAGGATGACTTGGATGTTGGTCGATCTAGTGCTCGGTTGATGCGATCGACAAGGGCGCCAAAAGACTTCTCGTACAAAGTTTTTGAGAGGGCGCCTAGCTCATCCAGGGCTTGCTGACGTGTGCGTGCTTGTGTGACCCATTCTCGTCCGGCAAGAACACGCGGACGTAAGACTGCCCGGGTAAACTCAGCCACAGGTATACCTAGGATATGACAGGCACGCTCCGCCTGTGAAGGGTCGGGCATGACAGCGTCATCGGCGCGGGTGGCCGTGATAATGATGTTTCCGATGTGGAGAACGGCGGCGACGATACGAAAGAGGTCAAACTGCTCTGAAGCGGAGAACCCGACCACCTCAAGTGCATGCTACGAATATTCTGAGAGAGTCATCCCTTGAGCAGTATTTACACTTGCCTTGAGTAAGCTCCACTCTTCGAAGTCGTCAATACCATCAACTTCTCTCCTGCTCTTATTCAGGTACTCGTAGTTCGACGCATCACCCTCAAGCAGCAGAGTGTCTAAAAAGGGTAAGGGTCTGGCTCACTCAGAGTACGAAGACGTACCTTTCAGGGAGCCACCACCTTGCAGGATTTGATAGAATACATGGAAGCACCGTTCCGCCGCAGAGCGAACGATAACTCTGCTCTTCTCAAGGAGGTACCAATCAATGTTCGCGCCCGCGATGCTCCCGTCTGGGGCAAAGCTAATGCGCACGAACTTGCCGAACCGACTCGAGTTATTGTTTCGCTGCGTTTGCGCATTGCCGAATGCCTCGAGGATAGGGTTGGCCTGAAGAATTTGGCGCTCCAGCAGACCGAGTCGACCCATTGTGCTCGATTGCATGCCCGTATTTTGGATAGACATGGACTGGTGAGGCTTATGTCTCAGGAAGGTAGTCCTTCCTGGAAGACCAGTTGAGGGCATGACGGCTCCAAAAGACGAGGAAGATGAAAGAGAGTGGGAGTGGGAGTGGGATGGCGTTGTAGTGTCCAAATGCGAGTCAGTCGCAATTGCGGCGAGATATTGGATGACCTTCTTTGTGCTTTCTGTTTTCCCGGCTCCAGACTCTCCAGTGATGAGGATGCTTTGGTTTTCGCGCTCCTCTCCCATGTTCACCCAAGCCCGCTCAGCAATGGCAAAGATGTGTGGTGGATTCTCGTCACGCCTGCGAGAGCGGTACTGCTGTACTATTGAGTCGGAGTAGAGCGGAAGGTTTTGGTAAGGATTGATGGCGACGAGGAATAAACCGGAGGATGTCTGCGAGAGTTTCAGGATCCACACAGATGGCATAGAGGACGTTCGACGCACGTATATTGCACCAGATCCATATCTCAGTCGCAAGTTGTGCACGACGCTGGCTTCATTTAAGAACGTCAAGTCTGCGATGTCCTCGACCCGATCAAATTTTGGCGGATTCATCTTGGAGAGGGCATATAACGGCAGCCTACGAATCTGTTCTCGGCCCAGTTGATCAATATGGAAAGCCCTGGAATGAATGGGGGACGTACATCTCCACCCGCGGCCATGACCACTTCGCCCAGTTCATCCTGTTCCTTTGCGACCCATCCTGCCAAGTACCCGTCCTTGTCATCGGGAACCCAGACCCACTTTTTCTCGTTGAATTCTGCTTGAAGAGCAGCGGCACGTGCAGCTTCAGCGCCATGAGATAATCGTGGCGTGGATATAGAAGAGGAGTACATCGGCGATTGGAGAGAGATTGCTACAGGAAGTTGAGGGCTACGCGTCGGAAGGGTGCGTCAGTATATACCAGAATGATAGCAATAAATCTTGAATGAAATAATTAGTCCCTAGGGGTACTCTACATCCACGAAGGGTCGTGTTGACGGATTCGCGTTTGGAACAACAAAGAGCGCCAGTTGAGCAGAGGATTGCCTCAACCAGCGCGTTCACGCGTCTTGCTCTGTTTGGTTGGTCAGGTGCTCTGTTCGGGAGCCGGGAGCCCCCATTTTTTGGTCGTTGTCCGTGTTATCACGACTCTATATCAATCCCTGTCCTGCGTATTCTTGCATGCATCAATATGTTCCCGATGAGAAATTACCAACAATGCCCGCAAAACGACTGCACGGGAACGAGATATCGGCAGACGGGCCGGTACTTCCGGCTGGCGAATGGAGCAGAGCATCCAATTTAATAATTCGACGGATACGCAGCAGGCTCATGATAGCATGGCCCATACAAAGGACAAGCACTACTGGGCCCAGTTGAGGACCGCGCTCACTGCGGGTTCCTGGGGATCATCACATCCTGCCAAGTCCTTCAACGGTGCACCCATCTCCTGGACCGAACTTCTTCGCAAGTTCAATAAACACTGCCACGGATACGCCGACGTTTCAGAAATCGCCAATCAAACACAGGCCCTTGCTTTACTTGTTGCCGGTGGTCCCACCGACGTCGAATTGGACGGGGATCAAGCCGGCGAAGACTCCCTTGCACCCGGGGCGGAGGGTGTGGTGGCGAGTGAGCATGCTGACGAGGTCCGGGTTGGTTTTGAGGCATTGAAAGCCCTCGAGTCCCAACATACCAATTCCGATGTGCGTTTTCATCTATCCGTTCTCCTGCCGCCTAATCATATCAGTCGTTTCAGTCGTTGAAACTCGCTCTCGCTCACTATGCCTATGCCCTCGAAAGTCCGGCACAGTGCCTTTCTTACCTCGGTCAAGTCCGCGACCTTGCCAATGCCCAAAGTCGCTTAAATCTCATCGAGTCACTACGTTCAACCACGTCGTCAGTGCAGATCTCTTCCGTTTCAACCAACACCTCGTCGGTGTCGTTTATAGGTAGCCTGCTATCGACCGAGTCTACCTCGACAGTTGTGGACATCGCAGATGGAAAGGCTTGGGCTGCCATCGAAGTTGTTCGTAGCGTGTGCCTACAGGGTGATCTGCAATCGTCGCTCCGTCACCAGTTCCGCTAGTCTCACACCATGTTTCAGGTATGTCATTGGAAAAGATTAGGCCCACAGATACGTCCACGGTTCTGTCCGTCTATCTCAGCGTCACCAAGATACTCCCAACCATTGAGGGCTACATTTCTCGGTCCTTTCCACCAAATCCACTGCACGCACCCAGTTCTAGCACTGGTCATAGCAACAATCCATCCTTTACGAGATATCTCGAGCTTTGGAGATGGGTAGAACGCCTCCTCAGACGCGCAATCATCGCTGCCTCACGCACGTATAGCCTAAATGGGCCCCAAGAAGCCGTCCTCTGGTCGTTATTCTCTCAATACCAAACATGCAATAAATATTGGCCCCCAACGTTTCGCTCCAAGTACCGCTCTACCGTCATGGTGTTATTTGTTCGCGCGCTCGTTCTGCGTACGCGCCCTACAGGACACCTACCCACTGCCCTGCATTCGCATTTTCGCTCAGAAAACTCAGAAATTCCAGTCACCGCGTCGATGGTCGGGCGCCGTGCAATTCAGGACTATCGTGACATCCTCAATGCGAGCACACGCTTTCCAAAAGCGGGGGAATGCAATGTCAAGGTAGAGGAACTGACGGACCTATGCGTCGCCGTGTGGGAAGCGAGCGGATGCAAGAGCGGCGATGCTGGTTGGGTGATGGATGTGAGTGTCCTTCAGGAGAGCGAAGTGTGCCACCTTAATTTCCCGTAGATTCTATGGTGGGCGACACGATTAACTTTCAACGCTCCTCGAGTGTTCCGCCATATGATGCGCATCGCTGAAGCGAGCGGGGATACCGTCCTTGCGACGCGCGCATTGCGATTGTATGTCCATACTGTTGGCAAGGCAAACTTGGCTAGAAAGTCTACGGAGCCAGATGCGACGTGGGTTTCTACCCTTGTATGGGGCGTTCGAATGCTGTGCCGCCTTGCTCTCGCAGCAGACTCAACACTTGGACACCGCGGAATGGACGAGGCGCGTGAGGCTGGCGTGATTTTAGAAAAGGCCAAGGAACGGCTCGACCCGTCAGACAAGGCGTTGAAAGCGCGGGCGGAGTTGGCAGAGGGCATTTGGAATACAGTCATGGCAATCAAAGGTGCTTGCCGACTTATACCTCTTTATGACGTTGCTTACACTCGGACCCAGAGCAGGATCACTTGAGCCGCGCATCGCGACTCGCAAATGCTCTTTCGCTCCTAGAGAGCTCGATACAAGATCAACCATCTGCTTCTGCTCATTTCCACATCGCCCTTGCATTGTACAAGCCCATTCCCGGGCGTGACCTCGGACGAGCGATCGAAAACGCGCGCACCGCGGTGGAGCTTGAGTCGGATAATATCCGTTACTGGCACCTTCTAGGTCTTCTGCTCGCCGCCTCAGAGGACTGGCGCGGCGCACGCGAGGTCCTAGAAGCCGGCTGCCGCGTTGGACGATCAGGCATGGACGGCCGAACAGACATCGGTAGCCGGTGAGAATCTAGACTCCAGCACGCTGGGCAAAGAGAGCAAGGAGACGGATAGCTCTGCGTGCGTTACCGTGACCGACAGCTCGTCCCTTACGCAGCCAGAGCTGCTGCCGTCTCCGAGATCCGAGGTAGCGTCGTCGACTGTGACGCAGAAGCCCATCGAACGGGAAGTTGTTTTGGACGCGCACTCGCGCACGCTTCCGCCCGCGGGGGAGCTCCTTCAGCCTCTTCCAGACCACCCGAACCCGTCCGTTACGGAGCGCTTTGAGCACGCGCTCCAGCTTCGCATGACCCAGCTGGCGCTGACGGAGCTGATGGAAGGCCCAGAGGGGACGGAAGAGAAGTGGATCGAAGTTTTCCAGTGGTTTGCGAAGCGAAAGGGCCCCGAGAGGGATCAGAGCCGTGAGATTTTTGATTTTCGCCCCGCCGTGCCACTCGTCACGCGCTAACCGGGACCCGCTCGCAGAACGCACGTCGATGGAAACCGCTCTGCGCTCGCTCGACGTGAAATCCGACACGTACGACCCGCGGAGCATATCGTCTCTCCAGAACGACGCCAACGGCGTCTACGCCTCCAAGCCCGTACCCATCCCCGGCTCCCCCACGTCGGCGACCCACGACGAGAAGGGCGTCGCCGTCGCTCAAAATGGAAGGCCCAAGATCTCCATCGAAGACACGGAGAAGGAGAAAGAAAAGGACAAATCTGCGGGAAAGAAGGTCCAGAAGATGCTGAAGAATCGGGTGCACAAGGAGCAGCGGCGCATCTCGACGATAGGACGGAAGATCGGGCACGGCGTGGGCCGGCAACGCGGGGGCCTCACCCTGCGGCGGACGTCATCGACCCCCAGTGAGGAGGATGCTCTCTTTTTTTTTGGTTTTGACGGGCCAGCCGCTGATTTGAGGTGTCTGTAAACGAATGAACACAGCCGACCTCTACAAAGCATTGGGAATCGACCAGGCATCGTACCAAGCCTCTTCCATCCATTCCCGTCGACACAGTCCTTACGCCTCGACCAACGAGCTCGTCCTCCGTCCCGAATCGCCGCCTCCGTTACCGCCCCCGTCGCTGTCTCGCGAGAGAAGGGAGCGGTCGAGGAAGGAATGCAGGCTCCTCAGCGAGCTATGGCTCATGAGCGCCGCGACGTTCCGGCGATCCGGGAAAATTGAGCAGGCGCGTGGCGCTATACAGGAGGCGGAGGTCCGGGACGAAGAGAATCCCAACTTGTGGGTACAGGTGAGCGAGCGCGTCGTCTTTTTTCCCTGTCGGCTCGCATAAACACCCAAAAAAAATTTACAGTTGGGACTGTACCACACCGCGCTCGGGCACCCGGATCGCGCCGTGCAAGCGTTCAATAAGGCCCTATTCATTTTTCCCGACAGCATCCCAGCCACCGTCCACCTGAGCCAGGCATATCTCGCGCTCGCGAAGGAGGGGGCGTCGGAAGTGGACAACATCGACCTGGTCGCAGGAATACTGTCCGACCTTACACAGGGACCAGGTTGGGATGTCCCCGAGGCGTGGTATTTCCTAGGAAAAGCTCATGGCATGCGTGGCATGCGCGACCGTGAGCGCGAATGCCTCGGGTTTGCTCTCGGCCTCGCGGAAGGCCGCCCTCTACGCGATTTTGGCGAGGCAGTGGGGTGGTGCTTGTAGTCGGCGTGAGAGAGATTCGCGACACCTCGTTGCTAGTATCTGGTCGCACCACATGTACGCGTAAACGTCACCTATGTGCCGAAAAATTTGACGCCTACTCAAAACATACAGGCAATGACCACGCACAGCGATACATGGTGATGATTTAATCTTCGATTACGATCACATCTCCTGGGTTCTCTACGCGTCTCCGCTTTCCACTCCGTGTTGAGCTAGACTCTACTTCCTCAGAGAGGTCAATGACGTCCTCGGTCGAATATACGTCTTTGCGCCTCTTTGGCCCACGGGTAGAATAGGATGTAACTTCTACCCCTTCGATTGTCGAATCTATATCGATGCCAATTGCTTGTACTTCAGGAATCCTATCTGCGTCCGTGGCTGGCGCATTCGCCCGACCTTTCCCTTTGACAGAGGTACGATTTACGCTGGTCGATGTACTGGAGTTGTTTATGGATGATGAAGGCAAATTTAAGGGAGTGGTGGAGGGAGACGGCCGTGGCGGTAATGGCGGTGGGGGCTTGGCGTACAGCTCAGTCCATTGTCGAGCGATGAGATCATGCGTAGCACGTTTTCGGAGGAATTCGGTCGCAATCGATGGGACTGAGTGATGTGTCAGCAAGATTATAGGGCACAAACGCAGTCATCATACCCAATGGATCAGCTGGAAGATGTTGTGAGCAGAAAATGCCTACATGAAGCAAAGGAATGGCATACAGGGATTGGGATCGGTGAGAAGAGAGCTGAGTGAGAGGACGACCTTGAAGATAGAGAGCGCTGGTGACCAGTTGTTCTTGAGGATGTCGATGCAGACATTACCCTTGTCTGAGATATTCATGTGGTATATCCTGGACATCAGACTTGATTAAGAGAGAAAGTCAAATCGGAGAACAGAAGCAACGAACCGGGTCTGAAATAGAACTTTCGGTGCGGAAAATCTGGGACAATTAACTCAGCAGGCAGAGCGGAAAAGAAGTAACACACGGATAATCATGGCCGAGGGCGATCTCAACCTCGAACACACCTCCTTCATAGACGCTTCCCTGGGGCCCGGGAATGCGAGCCCTCCAAAGGAAGGGGTTATCGTTGACGGGTCCGACGGAAATGTCACCCAAGTCCTCTTTCTTGAGGTCGGAGATTTCACGTTGGATGCGCTTTAGTGTCGTCTAGGGTCGTAGAGGGCATTTACATCAACGTTGGGAGGGGATAGAACGCGACTCACGCCTGATGTAGTCATTTTGTCGAACAAGGGCAGTCTCTCTCGGAGGCGGAGGAAAGGACGTTACACGTGATCGTGGAGGAATTGAGTCACTTCCAATTCTCTTTCCCTTTCCCTGTCCTACCCTTTCCCTGTCCTACAACGCCTCCTCATCAAGCAACTACTATGATCCCTCGAATATCCGCCTGATTATCGTTCCTCCAGCAGGAATACATAGAAACCTCTATCATATCATGTTCGGAGAGTCAGAGTCTGAATCCCCAAGAGTTCCATCGCCATGGGACGTCGTCCTTGCCTCGACATCCGTTGATAAGCTATATTATCACCAAGACGAGCTCTTACTCCCAAAGCTTGCCGCAGAGGTGGAAGAGGTGAGGCACCACGCTTACTCATGTCATCTCTAACTTTAGGTCCAGGGTAATGTGGAGTACAAGCTTCATCTCATCAGTCCGTCGACCGCCCGCTTCGCTCGCCTTGTCACCCAGATGAAGTGGCGCATCCTTGAAGGCGGCGGCCAGGCTATATACGAACTAGGCGTGGCAGATTCCGGTACCCTCGTCGGCCTTGCGCCAGATGACCTACGTGCGACACTCGATACGTTACACGCCATGGCCGCCGAGATCGGCGCACGTGTCCTCATCTCCAAGGAGATAGAGGTCAATGTCACTGATGTGCTCAAGGTAGGCTTCCGTGCCCATGTAGATAAGCGGCATGGAAGCAGGGACAGCCGGCGCTCGACTGTCAAGGTCGACTCCAAGGCTCAGGCCGTCCCAATCGAACAAGTATCACCATATCCTTTTGACTCGGCCACCGCATCTTCCACGCCCTCTTCCCTGGACTCCACCAGCTCACTTGGTACCGACATGTGCTCTTTGGCATCCGACTCTTCGCCTCCCTCTTCACCATCTCTACCCGCCTCGTCTGTTGGCATTCCTGTCAGTGAGACGGCGCATGAAGATGACTCCCTCCTCATCTTCCCCTTGCTTGCTGATTGTTCACCTCGATGCTTGACGCCTGCCGGTAGTACCATCACCGGTAGGGAATCATTCATCGGTTATAATCATATCGGCGATATCCCGGAGAAACCTCCAAGTCGTGTCCGAAATAGACTCAACACTCGCGAGCTACATCATGTTCCGTATGAAGGAGACGTTGGAACTGAGCCCGTGGCTATCGTTGTCACGGCCGTAGATGCCTTGCCTGACTCGGACGATTTACTTCTCACCGCGTTTGGCCAGCTGGAGGTTTCGGATAGTCCTTCGGTTCCCGAGGTGCCCAAGAGGACGATTGTGGAGGCGTTGATTATCCGTGAACTTGAGGCAGAAGAAGGATTTCTAGACTTTTCTTCCTTTTGACGCCGCTTGATCTCACCCATTGTGTGTTTCCTTATCTTTTCTCCTGCTCCCGGTGAATGGCAACCAGCCTATCCCGTTTGCCCTTATTTCGTCGCTCTGTACAATACTCTTAGTCAATGTTGTCGAGATGGTACTTTGGTCATTGACCTGACGTGATGTGCGATATAGTCTTAATATCATAATACCTGTAATGGTCCGACCGCCTGTGAATACTGACCAGTCTCGTTTGATGATCTGAAGCAGAAGGACATGAAGGTGAACGTTTTTAGCACATGTGGGGGCTGAGGCCGTCAATGGCATGTGTTGTTGAATTCATGAGGGAAGAGAAAACAAGTGCCCTCATCCCGTCGTCAACGCACACGTTTTGCCCGTGTGGTAATTAGTGCGTTTGTCCAAAGCACTTGAGTGAGAACGCCGCGTGCATATGCACCAAAAAAGGATCAGAGGTGGGGGAGAGGGCGTGACGAACATCAGCATTTCGGGAAATTTCTGTTGAGGCCTTGCGTTGACTCGTCATTCTTCGGGTTGTCGGCCCGCCCGTCTCAACATTCTTCGCTTTTTGTCGCTCGGTGGAACGTTAAAATCACATGGACCATGTTTATACAATGTAATAGATGTCGCGTACAAAAACTTCGCGACTATTTGATGATAAATTTGAGGTGTTAGAACGGGGGGGGGGGGGGGGGTTATGTATATCCGATGTTCGGGTTAGCACGTGTTGTGCGTTGTGGCGCGATGATCGGCTTACCAAAAACGTTTCGTGAGAAGTTCACTGCAATTTTTTTGAGGTTCTGGTTGAGAAGCGTGGATCCGAGATCCATTCGACCTTGGGATCTTCCAAATCCTCATTGCACGCGGGACGGGTGCAGTGCCCGGTGTGATGGCGCTTTCCTCTCGATGACTTTCTCAAACATATATTTCAACGCTCTCCTCTCGCGTCTCATCCCTCGCGGACGACTGTGCCGACAGGAATTCGTCCCAAACACCCCACTGTGCACTGCCGAATCTGCGGTTCTACATGGCCGATAGAGAACCTCTACAGGCCAATCGTTTCGCCGGCCGTTCCAACCTTCTTCCCCCCATCCCACGTCCACAGGAAAGTCATCGATCGCACGACGCGGCGGTCAGTCTTTGATTTCATGGTATCATTCATTTTGCAAAAGCTCATCTACCTGTGCATCGTATTTTCCTTAGTTTCTTCCCTCTCCCGGACATGACCAATTCGCGAGCCAGTGGGAGGGTGTACCTCTGGCCGTTGGGAGCGCTGCTATACAAGGTACACTGCGAAATCTGCATCATACCAACATAACACATGATGGAATAGAAAGCCACCTTCCACCGCCAGGTGTGAGTACTTGCATCCATACGTGTAGTCTCAATCTCCTTGACAACTAAACTCTCTCATGACACACCAGGATCCGGTCGTTCCACACATATATCCCAACGTAGGACTCGCTCAAGGTGTGCGAGTACACGAGCAAGCCAATTTTCCCGTGTGCCAAATTATTATTTGCCTCATACACTCTCATCTGGACATTCTTCCGCAGGAGAACCGCCCCGGGTATCCTGATACTTTAGCTTACCAAGCCCCCGCCTTCGGTCAATCAGTGAGAGAGTATCTCCGATGGCTCGCGAGTCGTTACGTGCACCATCCCGATTCGCAGGTCGATATGTTTCAGATGGAACCGGGCTTCGCAGGACGATACAAAGTGGTGATTATACTTGACATGGCAGATCTCCTCTGAGAGCCATACCTTACCCGGATAGCTCTTTTATCGTTACCGTTCCATCTCCCAGAGCATCAATTCTGACCGTGCTGTCCCCTCGTCGAGCAGTGCGTAAAAACATGTCCCTATCTTTCGGGGTGCTCCACCCGCCTGTGCCCAACGCGTAGTCGAGGCTTTACTTCCTTTCGATGTTCGGTCTGACTGCCTACGCTAAATACGTTTTTGTTGCCCTCCAGTCTCGCCTGAAGAAGTGATGGATTTTTCGTCAGTTGCAGAGTGCAATCTGGTCTTCATGGGAGCGAAGATAATGTCCTTCGAAGCGGAGTGAGCAAGAACGTTTATTCCGGACTCGGAGAACACTGGAAAACCGCAAGCTTCTGTCGGAATAGAATTAGAAGAATGACACGACGATGTCTTGACACATGCTGGCTGTCGGTAAACATGACGCCACTTAGCCACTGAAGATATTTATCAATAAAAAAACTTCACCGGAGCCACGCGTACTACACCTGACACACATCCGAGTCTCGTCTCGAATCTGAGGCACTTGGACAATATTATGAATAGGAAGTTGGGAGCACCATGACGGCACTGTAGGGGCCGAAATCGCGGACGCACTATTGCCTTTTCTTGCGCCTTCCCTTCATTGCGGTCCCGGACTGAGAAAAAACTGGGCTCCATAGCAAGATCGAGTGCTCGACCGTCCGAGGCAAAATGTGTACTATTGGGGCCTCTGTTATCTGGGATCTGGGATTGGACGGTCGAGGGGTATTGGAGCCAAATTGTGCAGACGTCCCGTTGCAAATTGACCGCTTTGGGTACACCTCGCTGCGCGGAGATAGAATGGAGACAAGGGCGTTGCTGTTGGAACGCGTAGCGGACTGAGCAGACCACATTGAGAACCGCCAGACTCAGCACGGCCTTGCTCATGACAGTCACATCCTCTAAGTTAGGCGGCGGCGGTGGTGCGCGGATTGAATGGACCAGTTCCATCGGTTACACGTGATCTCTTGCGATGATCGGCGCCAGTCCGATTCAGATCTCACGATGAGAATTCGAAATTTCACTTCCTCGACTCGACTCCCGGCCGATTCAGCGCCTCTCGCTTCATGGACCTTAATTTCCAGCTGACGTTTGTCTACCCAGAGGTTATAAAGTTAATTACAATCAAGATGGTCCGACGCCGACTACTGCCCTTGGTCAAGCACAATCCCCCAGTGTTGCCTCGTACCATTTCACTCCAGCACAATAATCATGTCTTGCATGGACCTGGACTCGGAGTCAGCCTTGATATCTCTTCCATCGGTGGTCATTCCTATCCCTCATCTCTTTACTCACATGTTTTTTAGATCCTGCCAGCGGGGGTGACCGTCAACTCTAAGGCCAACTTCCATGGGAAGATATACCCCTGACCATCAGGAACGGCATTTCCAATGGTGCACGACCGGATCTACATATCAACGTGTAACACATCATGGTATAGTGAATTGCCCTCCACTGCCCGGCGTGAGTACTGCTCTTGTGTCCATACATGTAGTCTCAATACTCCTTTCAAACTCAGGACCTGGCAGTTCCATACGTAGGACTAGCTCAAGGTATCCCAGCTCCTGAGCAAGTAAATTTCCTCATATGTGTAGACTCATTTTCCCTTATAGGACAGTTGGATATCAACACAGCGCGAAGAATTGTGGGATGGGACTCTAGGTCAAGGAGGCCCTCCGGATGCCGGAATTGCACCTATGTAATATGCATCACTATGGTGCTGTCAAGTCATACCCTTTACTCGGAAGGATGGTGTTTTGGACATTGCGATGGTTTTGGACATTGCGATGGTTTTGGACATTGCGATGGGCCCCAAGTCCCCCATCCAGCCTATAGACAAATAAAAGGTCAGGATTTTTCATAAGCCGTAGAGATCACACGATGCTATCACTACAGAGGTGTACATAAAGTCGTAGGGTGTCTTCCATAACAAGTCATGAAGAAAGGTGACAGATTAATGATACATGAACCTGTAGTGTTGAGAGAAGTATTTGGGATGAGAAGGATTCATCGCGTCTAAGGTGTCACCAAGGGAGCGCCCGGATCGGAGCAAAACGAGGGAAAGAACGATCGCTTCGAGCAGCCCAGGTTCGACTAGTGCCTCTTGGAATATCTCCAGGATGAGTATATCGGTTTGTGACTTGATACGCCACCGAGCCATGGCGAGACCAGGTCGGTTGGCAGGTATCAACTATGGCGTGTGTATTAGTCCCTGCCAGACGAATCGTCGTGGGAGCCGATACGCACGTGGCCAGAGGTGAGCTGATCCATCCAAGTGAATTGTACGTCACCGTGTGTGAGTATGCGAGACCTAGCAGGGTCAGTTTTGGATTCAGAATTGCAATAGGAGTTTGCATGTACTGGGTCTCAGGCCCTGCAAGAGGTAACCACTCCTTGCACTTCATTTTCTTCCGACGAAAAACCATACGAGGACTGGAACGGTCCCACTCGATCGTGGCAACCTTAGCATTGTCTCTAGCCGCGACTAAAGTCGTGCGCTTCGACGTGCTTGAGATGGAGTAGAGGGCTTGGCCTGCTTCATCGACAACTTCAGAGTTGACAATGTTGGAGCTACCGCTGGGGATTTTAAGCTTGATGGATGGACGCTCGGTGTGTTGGGTGGAGTCGACCAGAGTCGGGCTCAGAGGAGTACGAGGGGGTGACAGGTGATCATTGCTATAAGGGTGGTATTCGCCGGTGTATACCTGAGAGGGGTGGACGGTAATAGAGCCCATGTCAATGGAAAGAGAAGAGGGGGTATTTGGAACGCGAATAAGATAACGGCTTGCGTTCGGCTGTTGATCAGAGGACAGTCCACGGCTGTTCTTTTATGTGTGGACAAGCGCTCGCTTATCAGTATTGTCGCCAGAGAACAGTGGCTAGACAAAAAGAAAAAGCCACAAGCGCACACAGTACATAGATGTATCAATGTGAAGTTGGAGTCGACCGTAGAGCTTCCGACTGCAAGTCGGGCAAACGATATTTAATGACCTCCAAAAGCTGTGGGCATCCAGAAAAAAGTCAAGTACTTGCGTTTTGCTCGCTCTGAGTGGAAGATTTGTATCCGATTATGTTGGTTGCAGACACGGTCCAAGACACTGCTGCGTGGACTGTCTCATGGACTGTAACCAAGGCAACGCCAAAGAGGGGCCGATTACGGATCATGTGATGTTCTTCCCAATTCTCTTGTATGTGTCACTGTCGACCTTTACCTGTTAGGAGAATGACCATTTTCACTACTCTGCTCAAGGTATCGAACCAGGGCGTGCCCAGGCCGGGTTACCTGACGCGTTAGCTCATCAAGCCCCCGCTTTTGGCCAGCTGGCGAGAGACAATCTCCGATGGCTCGTCGGTCGTTATGTTCACCATCCCAGTTCGCAGGCTGATATGGTGGTTCAGATGGAACCTGGCTTCGCGAGGACGATACAGAGTGGTGATTATAGCTGACATGATAGATCTCCACTGAGAACCATCGCTTACCTGGAAGATCATTTTATCGTCATCACATCATCGCCCAGAGCATTAACTCTGGATGTGCTGTCCCCAAAATCGGTACCATACCGTCAGTGCACAAAAGCATATTTCCCAGCGATCCGTTTCTCCCTAACTGCGTCTTCATTCCCATGCCTCGCCTGTGCTCAATCGTTACCTTCCTTTCCATGGTTCGGCCTGTCCCTCTACCCTACATTCGTACTTGTGTGTTTTGTTCTCCAGTTTCGCCTGCAGAGGTGATGGATTCCGTCATGAGTTGCAGAATGCAATCTGGTCTTCATGGAAGCGAAGAGGACGGATAGTGTTGTCGAAGCGGAGTGTAAGAATGACTATTCTGGATGGGCCCGGAGAGGAAACACGGAAATGAATAGACTCAGACATCGACATCCGAGCCATAAACCCAACGTCATGGTGCGTCTGCACGACTATTCATGAATGAATTATCACAGTGGTCTCCCACAGGTGCCCCGCCACATGATGTATGATTACCGACTTTTCAAATTCGTCAACACTTCATGGCTTGCACTTCCTGGTTGTGACATGTCCTTTTGTTCTCCTCCACTGGAAATCTGTTTGAGGACAAGGTGGTCCAGATACAGCTAGTTATTTTTTAAAAACTATTCGTTCTGAGCTTTGTAACGGCGACTAGACCTTCCCAGGGCCGTGTACACGCGAAGTGATCTAGTACTAGATCGATCTGCCTTCCCACAGGTATCATACACCATCGCGGAACCCGTTTGGTGCCGCCCGGCTAGCACTCTCCTCCGGAGATCTCATCATGCATCTCGACTTTGGAAACTTTTCATGACAGGGCCAAGTGCCGGGTTTGCCACCCTGGCAGTGAACTCCGTTTCCTGTTTAATCCCACCATCTCCTGCCCACCTCCTCGCCCTGCATGCTGCTCTTGTTCCTTACACGTGTTCGATCCACAGGACCAGAGCTTGCGTTCGACCAGGGTAGTCGACTCTCTAACCACATGGGAGCCTGAGATCTACTACTTAATCCTCTGGTTCAGACCCCCCATCACTTCTTTCTTCGCCTTTTGTAATAGCCAGCGATGTCCCACCCCAATTACAATACCCGTCACGGAAGGCAATTGACGCCGGACCCCATGGGCGGCGATTCTCACAGCGCTTCGTTGTATTCGGAACAGGGTAAGACTACATTACCCCCACTCACCATAGCATTCCCAACCCTTGACTCCCCAGGTTCGTCATTTCAGACCGCTTCAACGTATTTGAACCCAAACTCCGCGTTCCTCGACACAGGTCCACTGTCGAATCTGCGCTTCCACATGGCCGGTAGAGATCCGACACCAGCCAATCACTTCTCCGGCCATCCCAACTTTCTTCCTCGCATCCCACCCCGGCGGGATAGTCATCGATTGCACGACGCTGCGGTCAGCCTTTGATATCCTGGTACTATCCCTTTGCAAAAGCTCATCCACCCGTGCATATTGTTCCTTAGACTCGTCCCTCTTCTGGACACATTCAGCTCGATGGACAGTGGGAGGGTGTCCCGATGGCCATCGGGAGCGCTGCCGCGCAAGGTACAATGCGAGACCCTCATCATACCAACATGACACATAATGGAATGCCGGAATACCTTCCGGTGCCCGTTGTGAGTCCTTATATCTATACGTGTGGTCTCAATGGCCTTGACAACTAAACACTCTCATGACGCACCAGGACCCGGTAGTTCCACATGTATATGCCAATGTAGGACTCGCTCGAGGTGTGCGAGAACATGAGCAAGCGAGTTTTCCCGTGTGTCAATTTATTTTGCCTTATATATTCTCATCTGGACATTACACCGCAGGACAACCAAGGAAATGACCCTTTTCATTTTGCTCGTCAGGGTAACGATCCGCGACCCGGATTTCCTGACGCGTTAGATCACCAGGCCCCTGCCTTTGGTCAGCCAGCGAGAGAGAATCTCCGATGGTTCGCGAGTCGTTGTGTGCACCATCCCAGTTCGCAGGTTGATATGATCCAGATGGAACCAGGCTTCGTGGGACGATACAGGGTGGTGATTATACTTGACATGGGAGAACTCCCCTGAGAGTCATCGATGGATGATGATCATCTTATCAACATCGTCTCATCGTCCAGAGTATCAATTCTCACGGTGCCGTTCACCACTTCGGTGGGAGTGCTGACCAGCAATGCATAAGAATATGTCACCGTCTTTCGGAGCGCTCCATTCGATCCTTACTTTGAAAACATCTCTTATTCCTCACTTCTACCCAATGTATTGTTGATGTTGAACTTCCTTTCAATGTTTCGTCTGATCCCCTTCTCTACGAGTGTATGTACTTGTATGCCTTGGTAGTTCCCAGGTTTCACCTGGAGGTGATGAGTTTGCTTATGAGTCTCAGAATACAATTTGGCCCTGGGAGCGGAGTAAGTAAGAGCATCTACTCTGGACTTGGTGAGCATTGCAAACCAAAGTTGTGATTGCATTCTTACCGTCGGTGCCCCTGACACCACCTTCCACGAACGAATTCATCAAAAACTTTCATGAGAACCCACGCGTATATCGGACACAAACATGCCACCTCGGTTCTGAACCACTTAGACACGCGTGAACAGGAATAGAATGACTGCCCTTTATGGGCCATCCAGAGCCTAACGCCCTCTGTTTTGCGCGCATGAGATCTCGGACACCCTCATTGACCGATGTTGCCCTTTTGTCTTGCCCCCTCCCGGACTTCAAAACAACTCGACGGCCCTGCGCGGGGAGCGCGTAAAGACAATCTGGTTCCTCGCGCACAGAGGACTGCAATCGTCCTGTGACATGCCCGCAGCGAGAGGATGACATCTGATCGTCTGTGCGCCTCCTAGAGCGTTTCCTTGGCGCCAGTGATGGCCCGGCGTCACGGCACATATAGCGCTCAACCGCCAGAACAGGGATCTTAGATGAACCGAGGAGACGGGCAAGACCTCCGTTATCTGTAATTGGACAGCGGAGGGGTGAATCACCCCTCAGCTGCACACCTCGCCTCATCACCCCGAGGCGAGGTGTGTGGACGTCCCGTTACCGACTTGCCACGTTCGGTCCCTATCGCGGCGCTGCGATGGAGCCGAACCCTGGGTGTCGTTGATTTTATGTCGGCACGTCGACAAGTGTTGTCATCCCATCGACCCATTGAACGACCTCTAAACTCATGGCCACATTTGCGAGTGGGGGAGTTAGGGAGAACTTGAAGGTGTGGTAGGTGGCATGCCCTTGATAGGGCATCCTTCGCCGATTTGATCAAGAGGACCCACTGAGCATAGTACTCGGGGGCAGCCAGAAATTTGCTGGAATACGACGACCTGTCTCACGTGATCTGGGGTGGATGATCGCATCCGTAAACGTGCAGTCGCCCGCGATCGGACGCCACGGGACTTACAAAGACTCCCTCCTCCCGCGGAATCCCTGGGGGCGCCTTCCGGTGTGTCCAGTGATGTCCGACGTCAGGGTTGGGGTACAATAGTATGGTGCTGTTACCATAATAAGGTGAGGATATTTTCCAGAAGTTCGACTACTGTATGGGAGCCATACACTATGGCTCCCGCCCAATTCTAAACTCTCAATCCCTGCAGCAATTCCGACCTCCAACCTTTCACGAGCGACAGAGGCAACTGCACAACGGCCTTCTAAGCAACCGTCGATGATGCTCGGGATTGTATCAAAGCATAGTAACTACGCGACGGCACGCCGTGTTCGCGCCGGAGTAATCCTCCCCCCCCCCTCTCTCTCTCTCTCATCTCACGCCTTCTGACTTTTTTTGCGGGATCAGATAGAGGTCGTAAAGCCGGCCGACGAGAGCGGAAGGCTGTACCTGTTTTGCGCGCCTTTGCTTTGATGGGCCGTGAAAGCGGACAACTTACGGGTGCACGGATGGACACTTTTGGGCGGGCAATTAAGCGCGCCGATCGGAAGAAGTGGAGTGGACGTGTGCGATGCCGGGGGGGGGGGGGAGCTTCGAATGACAAACGCACCGCCGAGTCACCGCGGCTAGACTCGGACGTGGGTGTGTGATGTGGTCGACTTGGGATCCCTCCAGATCCTCGTGCACGCGGGACTCCGTTGTGCCAGTGTCCTTAATGCTGCACCCCTGCTATCTATCATACCTCACGGACATCGCCCCCATTCCGACATTTCTTCTCTTGAAAACTCCCTCCTCGAAGTCCCCCCTTTGTCTGTCCCTCACGGACCTCTGTGCCAACAGAAATTCGTTCCAGTCACCCACTGTCCACTGTCCAGTCCACGCTTTCACTTGGCCAGTAGAGAACCGACACAAGCCAATCGCTTCTCCCGCCATTCAAATCAATTTTTTTACTCGCGTTCCACATACTCAATTGCACGAGGCTGCGGTCGGCCATCGATATTCTGGCATTGGCACTATCCCTTTGGCAAAAGCTCATACATCTGTGCATGGTGTTCCTTGGATTCTTCCTCTGCTGGACCATCTCGAAGGCCGGTGGAAGGTTGTGCCAATGGCCGCAAAGTTCACCGCGAGTCCCGTATCATACCAACATGACACATAATGGAATGGCAGATCACACAGTGCCAATCGTGAGTACTTGTATCTGTACATGTAGTCTCAATCTCTTTAACATCTAAACACTCTCATGATACACCAAGATGTGGTGGTTCCACATATATATTCGAACGCAGGACTCGCTCGAGTTGAGCAAAAACACGAGCAAGCCAACCTTTCCGTGTGCAAACTTATTTTATATTCTCATCTGGACATTCCTCTGCTGGAGAACAAAATAAATGACCCTTCAGGTTATTGAACTGCGACCCGGGTTTCCTGATGCGCTGGCTCACCAGGCCCCCACTTTTTGGGCAGCCAGTCGGAGAAAATCTCCGACGGCTCGCGAGTCGTTAAGTGCACCATCCCCGGTCACAGATTGATATGCCAGTGGTTCAAACGGAACCGGGCCTCGTGGGACGATACCAGGCGGTGATTATACTTGACATGGTAGACTTCCCCGACAGCCTTCAATGATCATTTTATAGTCATCGCCTCATCGTCCAAAGCATCAGCTCTGCCCGTGCTGTCCCCATGTCGGTGGGAGTACTGAACCCACCCTGCGTAAAAACATGTCACTGTCTTTCTGAGCACTCCACCTGCTCATTAATCTGTAGATATTGGTTCCCAAGCTTGCCTGTGCCCAATGTATTATCGATGTTGTATTTCCTTTCGACGTTCGGTGCGATCCCCACCTCTACATATGTACATACTTGTATTCCTTGGCAGTTCTCCAGTTTCGCCTGCAGAGGCGATGGGATCCGGCATGAGTCGCAGAATGCAATCTGGTATTCGTGGAAGATAAGAGGGATGGTGTTGGCACTGGAAGTGGAGCGAGCAGCTATTCCGAAATCGGAGAGCCTATCCGCTTGCGGCTTCGGTTGAAGAGGAAGAACGTACATTTTTATTGTTGGTGTTGGTACCCCTGACGCCACCTACTACGAATGTAAACTTCATCAAAAAACTTCATGAGAGCCCACGCGCACATGTCATCGATCTGAACTGCTTAGGCAACGCGTGTGCGTGTGAATAGGAACAGGAAGACGACACTTTAGGGGCCATCCAAGGTCTTCTAAGGAAGGAAGGAACGACTTAGGCAACAGGTGTGAAGGAACGGGAAGTCGGCACGGTCTTTAGGGGCCATCCAGAGTCTAACGCCCTCTGTTATTCGCATTCGCGCCTAAAATCTCGGACACACCCATGAGCGCTATGTCCTTGACTCCTCCCTTCGTCGTAGTCCTGGACTCAGAAATAACTCGACGCCCTGCGCGGGGAGGGCGTAAAGACGCCCGTCAGAGAAAAAATCATAGAGATTTTTGCATAAGCCGAGGAGACGTGCAGGACCTCTTGTTATCTGGAATTGGGCGGGGAGGGACGATGAGCCAAGGTGTGCGGACGTTCCGTTATCAAGTCACCGCGTTGGGTCCACCTTGCGGCGGAGAGATAGAGCGAGGAGCCCGGGGTCTTGTTGATAGACGTCGGCGGGCCGAGGCCTGTTGTCGTCTCGTCGATCCATTGGGCGTCGCATAAACCCATGGCCACGTTAGAGCGTGGAGGAGTCGAAGCCAAGACGGCGACGGCGAAGGAGGGCTAAGGTACAGTGTGTTGTGGCCGTGAGGGAGGCTTGAGGCTGGTTACTGGGGAAGGGATTTGTTGCTTAACAGGGCATCTTTCACCGATTTGGTCGGTGAGGCAAGAGAGGGCTCGATGGTATGGATTTGGTCAATGTCAACAGGTCTGCCAGTGGGGCGGAGGCGCGTCTAAGAGGAGGCAATTGGAGGGCATCTATGATGTGGCAAGCTTGGCTGTGATGTGACCTGTGTAGTCGCAAAATTTTTGAACGGGACTAAGAACAGCCAGAATGTCTTCTTCATTAGAAAGGAAAGGAAGAAAGTACAGGAAGTACCATACCAAAACCATGTCACCCGCCGCTTAGATAGGTGCCACGGTGCCGCCAATCGGCGGCGGCTGTTCGACCCTTTTTTCATCATGAGCGCTTATCGAGACTTCATATCGAGTTCCCTCGTGAACCTTGAATGCCAGCTATCCGGAGGTCTGTTATGGACCGATGCCAACAACTTTATTTGATCAAACACACTCACCCACTGTCAAATCTATCTGACGGTTCACAGGAGAGCCACAACATGCCAATCACTTCTCCAGTGACCCGGTGTTGCCGCGTACCATCCCACGCCAACAGAATAAGCATGTATTCGAGGTCAGTCTCTTACACTTTTCAATCCCCTTCCGCCAGTGGCCGCTGCTCGTTCATCATCCTCTTTGTGCGCATCTTCATTAGATTCTACCAGCTGGGGGAGATGACCAACGTGAAGGCCAACTCGAATGGGAAGATGTACCCCTAGCCGTCAGGAACGGCACTATGCATGATACTGCCAGATCCATACCATATCAATGTGCCAATTTATTGCATAGTGAATTACCCTCCACTGCTAGGCGTGAGTATTGTTCTCGTGTCTATACATGTTGTCTCAATATTTCTTTCGAACTTCTCAGGACCATGCAATCTCTTACGTAGGACTTGCTCAAGATATCACAGCACCTGAGCATGTAAAAAATTTCCCGTATGTGTGACCACTTCAACTATACTCCTCAGGGTATCGAACCAGGGCATAGCCAGACCTGGTTACCTGACGCGTCAGCCCACCAAGCGTCCGGTTAGCCATCGAGAGAATCTTCGATGGCTTGCAAGTTGTTATGCTCACCACCTGGGTTCGCTGGTTGATATGGAAGCAGGCTTCATAATTATACTTGACTGGTAGATCTCCCCTGAGAGCCATCGATTGTCTGGAAGATCATTTCGTTATCATCGCCTCATCGTCCACAGCATTAACATTGACCGTGCTGTCCCTCACGTCGATGTGAGTAGTGAGAACACGTCACCATCTTTCAGAGGCGCTCCACTTGTTTATTAATTTCGCAAATGCCCATACTTCGCCTGTGCCCAATGTGTTGTCGATGTTGTATCTCCTTCGATGTTCGATCTGATCCACTCCTCTATATATGAACGTGCTTGTATGCATGATTGGTTCTCCTGTCTCCAGAGTCGCCAGAGGCATGCGTTTCCTCACAAGGAGTCGCGGAATGCCGGTGCGTGATTGTCAGCCCTTTCTCGCACAGCGGCCCGCAACTCCGGCACACGACACGTGGCAAGACACGCACCATGTGACCCAAGCGCAAAACTGTTGGTCCATCATTCTCATTTGGATGGGGGCGTTCTGGGCACCGAAGATACCCGAGGTCCTGGAGAGGCCAAGCAAAGCCTTCGTCCGAGTCCTGCCTTCTCTCGGCGCTAGCACTCGTCTTCGAGTGCAGGCGCATCAATCATGAACTGGGAATGGCCACCAAGAAACGCGTGTTGATTCTGTAGTGTAATCGCGGAAACGTCGAGGTGCCTTTATCGTTCCCCGGACTCCCGGGCCAAGTCGTAGTTGCAGTACCCGGGAGCTCGCGAGCTCGAAGAATCGAGCGGAAGCGCCCGATGTATTCCTGTAGTCTACACACCGTGTTTTGTTTTCGAAAGAAGGGTGTATAGCTGTGAGGCCAGTTTATCCCCACTGCGAACATATTGATATCAGAAAGTCTTCACTAGAGCCCACGCGCACATCCCACAAACTTGAAAACCGAATCTGGCCCACTTAGGCCATACTCGTGAAAGGGAACATGATGATAACGATACTTTGTGCGCCATTCAGAGTCGTTTTTACGCGCCTGAAACCTCGGACACACTCTTATTGATCCACATGTCCTCCTGCCTCCCTTCATCGTGGTCCCCGAACTCGACGCCGCTGCGTCCGGGAGAGCAGAAGAGACTGCAGTAGGCCATGGGACGTGTCGGTAGTGACTCGGACAGCATGGCACTTGATCACCCGTGCGCCTCTCAGAGCGCTTCTTTGTCGCCCGTGATCGCCCGGCGTCACCTCGCATAGCAAGATCGCGTGAGCAACCTACCGAACGAAAATCATGGGGAAATTAGCATAAGCCGAGGAGGCGTGCAGGGCCTCTGTTACTAAGGTATCCACTCCCTCTAGTAACCTCCCCCCGCCCCCCAAGTCTCCATCAAGACCATAGCGCCCAACATCAAGGTCTGTTATCTGGGATTGGAAAGCTGAGGTGCGGCGATCGTGAGCCTGGCATTCACGACGGCAAAGTAGAGCTTGATGTTGGGCTGCTATGGCCTTGATGGGGGGATTACTAGGGGGTGTGGTACCTTAGCAGGGGCAGGGCCTCCTTGATCAAGCAGTCAGGAGGAAGGTATCAATGCATGCATGTGCATGAGATGGATGTGGGGCTTAAGATTAGTCATCCGACAAAAAAGGCTCGTGAGTTGCGCCTGATCCGTCTCTCTGGGCCACTCACTACTCGAGCGCCCACTTTGGACAGGAGATTTGGGAGTGGATTTTTGTCGCGGATTTTGATGGTGGCAATTTCGAATTCGCTTGCATCCCCGCCTTGCCGCCTCCGTCCTTGGACGTAGGTTCGCCGGGCTGTTCCTCCTCATGCACCATGCCTTCCCATGGCCAACTGGGTGTTACCTCAGAAGTCTATAAAGACAAGTAACATGGTCCGACCCCAATAACTTAAACTTCCTTTGATCACTCTACCTGACCGTTTCACATGACTGATAGAAGAGAACCCCAATATGCCAATCAGGTCTTGAGCGACCCAAACTTGCCATCGTACCATACCACTCCAGCAGAACAATCATGTATTCCATGGTGCCGCGGTCAGTTTTTTATATCGTATAATCTTCCTTTCGCCAGTGGCCGTTGCTCTCTCTCATCTCTCTATTCCGCATGTTCTTGTTCTTTAGATCCCGCCAGCTGGGGGAGATCGCCAATTCGAAGGCCAACTCGAATGGGAAGATATAGATGTACCCCTGGCCGCCAGGGGCACCGTTCATGGGGCACTAGCCAGGTCCATACCACATGAACGTGGCAGATTATGGAACAGTGAATTACCCTCCACTGCCAGGTGTCAGTACTGTTCTTATGCAACGCGTTTAACTTCAATGTGCCTATCAACTGAATTCAAACCCAGGATCGTGCAGTTCCATACGTAGGACTTGCTCAAGGTATCCTAGCACCTGAGCAAGTGAAATTTCCTGTATGTGACGACTTATTTTCCCGCATGGATTCTCATCTAGACCTTTGACCGCAGGAGGACGAAGGAAATGACCATTTTAATTATGCTCCTCAGGGTATCGAACCAGGTCGTACCCAGGCTGGGTTACCTGATGGTTTGGCTCATCAAGCACCCGCTTTTGACCAGCCAACAAGAGAGCATCTCCGACGGCTCGCGGGTAGTTATGTTCACCATCCCGGTTCGCAGGTTGATATGGTTCAGATGGAACCCGGCTTCGCGGGACGATACAGGGTCGTGATTATACTTGACATGACAGATCTTCTCTGAGAGTCGGATGACCTCTGAGTCGACATCGCTTCATCGCCCAGAGTATCAATCCCGGCTGTCCCCTTGACGGTGGGGGTGGGAGTACTGTACCAGCAGTGTTTAAGAATATGTCACCGTGTTTCGGAGCGCTCTGCTTGTTTCTTTCGTTGAAAACACCCCTTGGTTTCCCATACCTCGTCTGTGCCCAATGTGTTCTCTATGGTTTACTTCCTTTCGATATGAGGATTGACCCCCTACTCTACAGGCACACTTGTGGGTTTTTTGTTTTCCCCGGATTCCTTCGGATAGGTGATAGGTTCCATCATGAGTTGCTGTTGAAATTGCAGCCACAGCGCGCCACAGCACACGCAAATAGCAGCTTGTACGAATTAATCGATTAATTGATAAGGACGGACGGGCGATTACCCGTTTATGTTCCTGACTGTCGGGGTGCTGTGCTATGGGTTTCAGTTCCTACACTGCCAGTGTGTCTTTATTTTATTATCGCATGAAGATTGCGGTCCTCGCCCTCCTGACCGCAGATCTGGACATTGAGGTATCACTGAGTTGTCTGGAAGCTCCGTTCGACGTATAATATATAGGCCTCCTACCAAGTGACGCCACCTGCTCATCGTCCAACCCACTGCATCCAGGTACCTACCCAGCCGTTTACCCATCCATTTCCTGCATTTCTCACTTCCTGACCAACAGGAATCTTGTATCGTTGGCGACGCACTCACTTGAATTTGACGGTAATGACGTGGTGCCATGAATCGTTCCTCCCAATGGTTCACACGCTAACTGGACTGGCAAATAGTGGCATTTCTTTCAGACCAACTTTCCCATTGTTCCAATCAAGTACACGAAGCACATACCTTTTATTCATCCGTAGTGTTCACTACATAGGGACCAAGGTCAGTTACAGTATTACCTAGTTGTCGCTTGTACTAACACTATACCTAGTGCACACGTTAGATATACCAAATATAGTCTTCACTACATAGAGACTGAGCGCGATTACCTCGCTACAGTTGCAGAATGCGATCTGGGTCTGATATCCATGAAAGCAAAGAGGTATTGGCCCGTGAGCAAGGTCTATGGACTCAGAGAGCACCGGCAGCTAGCGAGCGCTAGCGAGAGGTTAGCCGGAGATAATTACGTTGTTATTTCCACATTATCACTCACTAGCACTCGCTAGCAAAGGAGGTTTTTCCTGATGAAACCAAGCGTCGTCGGAATATAATTTAAAAGAAAAAAAAATAAAATACTGCAGTGCCTTGACACGTTGCTGGAGATGGAGGTAGTCACTTATCTCATATTCATGTGGAGCTCGTACACCCGACGACCGTGTCATCCGTAGCTGAGCCACTTGTAGGCGATACATGCGTGCTAGCAAGAACACGACGGCGATGGCACTTTACGGGCCATCCGGAATTTAACACCCTACACGGGGAGGGCGTCGAGGTCGAGACAATATTGTCTCTTGCTCACATAGGACTACAATAGCGCATGCGATTTGCCAGTAGCGACACGATGACATGTGCCCCTTCCAGAGCGTTGCTCTGTCGCCTGTGATGGCCTGGCGCACCGCGCACAGCTTGAGGGATAGGTGCTCAACCTTCCGGGAAAAAAATCATGGCCTAAGGCGAGAAGGAGGCGTGTAGGAGGGCCTCTGTTATCCGGGATTGGAAAGCCAAGGGGCGGTGAGCCGAGGTGGTGGGACGTCCCGTTGCTGATTTGCCGCGTTGAGTCCACCTCGCGGTGGGAAGATAGAGCGGAGGGGGTGTTGTTAAGATGTCGGCGGGCCGAGACCGGTCGTCATCTAATCGATCCATTGGAAGTCGCATGGCCGTGTTTCGGCGTAGGGGGCATGGGAGGGCATCTAGGATGTTGCAAGCTTCGCTGTGACTTCCGTTGTGGTCGCCGAAAATACATTGGATGACACCAAGGCAGCCAGTCTTTTGGGGAAGGGACGCGCTGGGAATCCTGGGATAGGGATACGAGGAAAGAGGGCATGCCGCACGCGTATCGAAACATTTTCTGATTGTGTAGACAACTTACGGGTGGCCTCTTCATTTAGGAGGGGGGTCACTATTATGCATGATAGGACTGATCATACGAGGATTCGATAGAGATGATATATAAAACATCGTCACATCCCGTTCACGGAAGGAAACGATTGGGTATCCAAGGTGGTGCTCTGTGTGTGTGTGTGACTAATCGTTGTGCCATGTCCGTGGTCGCTCTATTTCATCCCTTGGCTTTCATCTCATGCTCTCCTTTGTGCTCCTCTGTATCAAGACTTTCCGGTTCTCATCGTGTCCCGCCTTCCGCGTTCTTGCCGGGCTTGCTCCTCCTTTCCTCCCTCTCTTCCTTGGGTGTCCACTGGATCTCAGGTCAAGCTGTCAGCCTTACGAGTTCAAGCGTACCTTTCCCGTGTTTGCTACATCTGGCCGCCCAGCCTGGTCGACGATCCGAGTTTCTCAGTCCCTTCGACCCTTGGTTCCGGTTGCCCCTGCGACCCCTCCCTGTTACGAGCAAGTCCTATCGAGCTTCGACACGATCGTCATGATCGCCTCCTGATTCCTATTTTCGACATCTTCGCCAGGATCCTTTATCATCGCCATCTCCATTTTCATCTTTGCGTTCACCTCTCAGCCTCAACCTCTTATCTCGCACATCGCGCCTGTAGCCGCCGCGACCACCACCGTCACATCTTCGCCAACCGTTCCACCTGTGCTGCCCGCCGCGCGCCGGGTCCGCTCGTCATCTCCTCACGCGCGCGTTGCCAAACCGCGCCACAGTACTGGGGGAGAGGGGCGGGGCCGAGTGTAGTGATCGGCTCGGACAAGATACTTCCCAAGAACGAGATAACGCGGGCTTTAGGTCGCCAGTGAAGTGGAGAATGGGGATGGTACCCTGGGATGGCATGGGCACGGACTCGAGGAAGAGGGCGACCGCCGACCTATTCCGGTATCCGGGGTCCCAGGGGCTGGGGTCCCGAGCTGACGTCGTCGGGGGGTCCATCTGGACTTTCATATGTGAAATTCACATAGAAAGCATTGAAAGCATAGACGAGACAGTTGCCGACGTAGCCTATGAAATGTGCTCCTCATTACGGCAAAATGTGTGCCAAGTGGGCTTGGAGCGCTGGGCTGACAGTGACCTATAATAACATATGACAAGTGAAATTTTAGATGATGCGCGCTCACCAGGCGTCAACTAGGCTCACACACATATGTTTGGATCATCGGTCAGGGAACGGTCGCGGCGATGTGCGAGATTAGTTTGGTCACAACACATTCGCGAAGGTTCATGATTAGTTTGGTCGTTATGGTTTGGGGGTGCAGAGGGCCAGGAGGGATCAAACCATGGACGGCGAATTCGGTTGTTGTGGCTGTGGGAGGGGGTGCAAGTACAACAGGGATCCACGAACCCGACCGAAAGCTGTATGGAACAGAAGGCATGAACCGGAGAGATGTGCTGGAAGTGCCCCAGGGGCTCAGGCACGGCGGAGGGCAGGTGATTAGGCGAACCGTTCTCGGGCGCTTGAGGGAGGTTCACGGGGGTGCTGTGGGTGGTACAGTATCAGGTGTCCTCTCGGCTCAGCTCCCATTAGTTGGAGTATGTATGTATAGATGGAAAAGTTGTGTGGCGTGGCGGTAAAATTCGAATTCGCTTGGGCGAACCACCAATGCCTTTATTCCCATGGCCAGCTGGGCGTTCGCCTACCCAGAGGTCTATAAAGTCAGTTATGAGTAACAGGGTCCGAAACCAACAACTTCCCTTGATCCACAATCGCCCTGGCTTTTCAAATGACTGATAGTAGAGAATCACACCGCGCCCATCACCTCTCCGGCGACCCAATCTTGCCTCGCACCATCCCACACCGGCAGAATAATGGTTTATTTCTTGGTGCTGCGGTCAGCTTTTAAAACTTGTCATCTCCTTTCCACCACTGCTCATCTCTCATCTCTCTATGCGCATGTTCTTCAGATCCTGTCAGGAGATCGCCAACTCGAAGGCCAATTCGAATGGGAAGATGTACCCCTGCCCGTCAGGAACGGCACTATGCATGGTACATTGCAAGACCCTTACCACACCACCAACCTGGCAAATTATGGTATGGTGAATTACCCTCCGCCACCAGGTGTGAGTACTGTCTCTTCATGTAGTCTCAATATGTGAGCATTCCTATCAACCTCCTCAGGACCATGCAGTTCCACAAATAGGACTTGCTCAAGGTAATTTAGCACCTGGGCAAGAAAATTTCCCGGTATGTGTCTGTGATGACCTCTTTTCCCTCATAGATGGAGTCTTATTTCGACCCGACCTTGACCGCAGGAGAACGAAGGAGATGGCCATTTTAACTATGCTCCTCAGGGTAGAGAACTAGGGCATACCCAGGCCGAGTTACCTGACGGGCTGGCTTACCAAGCGCCAGCTTTTGGCCAGCCAACGAGAGAGAATCTTCGACGGCTCGCGAGTCGTTATGTTCACCATCCCGGTTCGCAGGTTGATATGGTTCAGATGGAACCGGGCTTCATGGGACGATACAGAGTGGTGATTATACTCGACATGACAGATCTCCTTTGAGATTGGTCCGTTACCCGGATGTCCCTTTTATCGTCAACGAATCAGTATCCGGAACATCGATTCTGATCGTACTGCTCGGTGGGTGTATGTACGATCAATGTGTACGAACTCATCACGGTCTTTCGGAGCGCTCGACTTGTTCCTTAATTTGTAAATGCCCTTGGTTCCCATGCCTCGCCTATGTCCATGTCCACTGTGTCGTCCACGCTGTACGTCCTTTTGATGTTTTGGTCTGATCCCTTGCTCTACGTACATGCCTGTTTTTGCTGTTCTCCAGTTTCGCCTGCAGTGATGAATTCCGACATAAGCTGCAGAATGCAATCCGAGTCTGATCTCCATGGAAGCGAACAGAGTGAGTAGAAGTAGAATGTCAATTCTGGGCGAGGAGAGGAGACAAACCGGTAGCGCGCAAGCGTTGGTCGGAATAGACTGGGAGGACACTACCAACTCTAATCGGTGCCCTCGAGTCCCATGGAGAACATATCTAGAGGGAGCGGTTTGGTCTGCATGAGCCGCTTACTCATTAGGCAAGCAGCGACGGAATGAGGCACGTGCACTTATCTAACGATCGCTTCATATGCATTATTTTGCCACGCCACTTCCGAGCTTCTCATATGCATTCTTGCCACGCCACTTCCACGCCACTTCCGAGCTTCTGGAAGGCCCAAATAAGCCCCTGCTGCCGGTTCATCGCCTTTGGACTGCCGTTTTCGTCTGTCCCATGCGTACTTTCCCCGGTCTACCTATGTCACCGTGACTCTGCGAGGACGCTGTTGCCATCCAAAGCGCCACCAAAAGAAAGCTCACGCCACGTCCATTCATAAGAAGGTATAGAACTCTCTGTTTTTGCGCGCCTAAACACTTTCCTTGAGGATTATCCCCCCACCTCCTTTCATCGTGGCCCTGGAACTGACAGGGGAGGGGCCTCGTGCGCACGAATGACCGCAATGTGATGTGGTAGCCGATATCAGTGACCGGGGGTCTCTGGTGGCGCGGGCGGTTTCTTGGACCGCCGGGCGCTGATTAGCCGTCTCGTCTGGCTGGCCCGAACATACCATAGAGCGTTTAGATCGGGGAAGCGACAGATTGACAATTCTCGTCGTCCCATACTGTAGCGCCTCCGACGGCGTTTCCTTGTCGTCAATGACGGCCCGGCATCGCAGCGCATGGGCAAGATCGAGTGCTCTGCCGTGCCATAAAAAAAGGGATACAGATCTGGTGCATCATGGCCAGTTTGTCGAGTGACGATCGCCCGAGAAAGTACAGGTACCAGCGCTCCGCAAAGCGGCGACAGCGAACCTCTGCGATGCGGTTGCAAGTCCCGACCTGCTGCTGGGGCTGCTGGTTGGCTGGCTGGCTAGGGAGTGCGGCGTTTGCGAGTCACATGTGGGATGAACGATGCAGAACGATATTGTTGGGACGAAGATGAGCCGAATATGGCCCATTGCTCTTGCTGTGAATTTTTTTTTCAACTGGTTTGATGCTGGACCATTGGTCGGATGGCGTCATCGTATACTGCGTCGCGATCCATTTCACGATGTCACGCTATGCGCCAACTCCTGCGAAGCAAGAGAGTGTCCTTAAGGTAGCCACCCATAAGACTTTAGCGCAGCATACTGATGGGAAAACATCAACACTTGATCAAGTCGTGTAAATGTTTCCGGGCCAAGTCTACAGCATGGATCTATCGGGTCAGACGCCATCTGATTACCTGACGTGACGAAGATGAGCGGCGCAGTCATGAAAGGTTGTATCGACAGACACATAAGTTTCCACTCCGATAATCCATGAGGATGTTACGACAGCACAACGGCAGACCGCTCATGGCTTCATCAGCTATGACACGGTGCCGAGGAGCCGTAACAGACGGTAGTCTGCACGGTAGCGAGCATTCCGGAGGATACCGCTGAAAAGATCCCCTGCAGTTCATGAGATGAGAAAACCAGTGGTCAGACGGTATCGCAGTATTCCTAGTACATGAAGATAGTCCTCCGTCTGAGCGATTCACGACGCATACAAATCACCCCCCACACCCAGATGGCCAAGTAGAGCGGTGAATGCCAGCAGGGCGACGCGAGATAAGAGTTTCCGCTACACATCGCAAGCTCACAAGACACGCTCAACAATGCCTGACTCAGAATGACAGTTGGTGACGATAGATTGCTTGACGGTTGTCCCAGTTAAGGAGAGTACATCAATGTATGACATCCGTGGGTTAGACGCGGACCAAAACACCCATGAATAAGATCTGCACGACAGCGACAAGAAAGAGAAAGGTGATACGTCGCGAACGTTGTGCGTGGGAGACGGTGCCAACAGTCCCCGGTGTTGCACCGACATCAGGAAGGACGACAGAACGCAGTGAGCGGAGCTAAGACACATATATGAGAGCACAGATGGAAAGTACACTGGATACGCACAAGGAAAAAGGCGTTCGCTAAGAACGTGTAGATGAACGCAATTGTATATAGCGTACGCGAAAGTCCAACCAGTCCAACCAAAAGCGTCAGAATCACTCTGCATTGTCATGAGGTCAGTTGACAAGATAGTGATGAGAACAACGTACCCAACAAACTTGTAGCCTCCATATGCGAGAAGATCGACGATGGGATTAGTGCCTTGTATGCCGAGAAGATAGCAACCCCCTTTGACGAAAAGAAAATCAAGTATGAGGACAACGATTGCCTTTGTCGCAACAACGCCGAATATTTCCGGGTGAAAACGAGATTGCAGACCCGACTGTAGGGCAGCCAGGAGTATATAAGTTACAAAAGCCATAACTAAAGAGACATGTGAGCGAGTCAGAAGATATACGACGCAAGGGCGATAGCGCACGAGGGATGTAAAGGTCTGGCGCGTTGAGGTCGTCCCTCGGTGGTTGAAATTCACCAATGCCGGTCTCTGAACGACGCATCTTACGGGTCCATGGTCTATGCCGCCAAGGGAACACAACGAGACGCAGTTTTCGGATAACATATGAATTTGAAACATTAAAGTGGTGCTTGAGATGAGTGATTGGTATGAGTCCACCAAGCTGCGATGAAAAATATGAGATTGAGATTGAGAAAATAAGAAAAAACGCGGCACGTTTCGTTGAACGTAACTCTGACCGGCAGCGACGGCATTTTGGCCAAGTTGCATGCCGAATTGGGCCGTTGCGCCATCTATTCCCCATGCAGAAAAGTCGGGTATAGCTTGAGCAGGAACTAATGGATTTTGTACGGGGGCAAGATGTGAGGGTTGATGAGGATACTGCGGGTAGACCGTGCCATGGGGAAAATGCTGTGATGACTGGGGTGCTTGGGGAGAAGAAGCATATCTCTGGTAACCTTGAGGAGAGGCGGGAGTTGATGGAGGTTCTGGGATGTATGCAGGATGGGTTGGGACGGGGTGCTGCAATGGGGGCGGGGAACGGGAGCTGTAATAGTTGGTCATGAGAGTAATGAGTGTGCGTGTTGTGCCACGACGGTGACGACGCGACGGGCCAGCCAGGCCACGTGTGAGCGGGACCGAACCCGAGACGGGACAAACATTGACAAATTATGGCCACTCGCCTGTTTCTCTATTTAAACGGGAACCAAAAAAAATTGATGGAAACATACGCGAAAGGCTCGACGTTCGACAATCATGTCGGGCTCCCCACGTCTGACCAACGTACCAAATTTTAAAAATGCCCCTCTCATCGGCCTCGCAGAGGGAAACGGCTCGTTTTCAAATTATGTCCTCGCCTCTCTTGTCCTTGGCGTCCCGTGGCTACTCAAACGCGTCCTCCCTTTGGTCAATCACGGTGGTTTCAAGACCTATCTCTTTCTTACAGCTCTACTCGGCGTTCCTGTCACAGTTGCTTACTGGACTCTCATGAGCATGTTTGGTTCACGCAAGAATGAAAAGGTCGTTCTCCCTGGCAAGGACATTGAAGAGTACATCACCATAAAGGATCCCGAACTCAAGATTCGATATCATGGAAAGGAGAAAATACCCATGCAAACCTTCCACGATGCTTATTTTGACGGCAAGATTGATTTTAATGGTACCTCTTTCTTCATCTTCCCGGTCCCTCGTTGACCGTCCTCCGTAGGAGACGTTCTCGACATCTTGGAGGCTCGCCATGATTGGGCAAAAATGGTTTTCACCCCAGAATTGTTCAAATACGTTTTCACTCAGATGCTTCCGGAGGTCATTGTTCACTCTGAGAGTCAGGACGAGGAACAGGTCCGCGGCCACTACGACCGTACGCTTAGCACCGTCTAATTTTAACATCACTTTTGCTCATTCGTGTATCCTCAGGTGGGGATGATTTTTATGAATGGTCCGTGCCGTCCTTGGAGTATGATCCCACAATGAACATGTTATGTTGTTCAGGTTCTTAGGCCCTCGCATGATTTACACGTCGGGCATCGTGACCTCGCTTACGGAACCTCAGACTCTCGAGCAGCTTCAAGACAACAAGCTCACTGTCGTTTGCGAGAAGCTCGACCTAAAACCTACCGATCATCTTCTCGATATTGGGTGTGGCTGGGGTACCCTTGCCGCATTTGCGCACAAGAACTACGGCTGCGAAGTCACTGGTATCACCCTCGGTAAAAACCAGACCGAGTTCGGAAATAAACGCATACGATCCAACGGCGGTGACCCTGATCGGGCACGCATCCTCTGTCTAGACTATCGCGCCATTCCAGGTGGTCCCGGCACCTATACCAAGATTGTCAGTCTTGAGATGGCTGAGGTTAGCTCTTCGCGTTAGACTTTTTTACTTTATATTTTACATTTTGATGTAGCACGTTGGTATTCGCCGCTACGCTGCCTTCCTCCGTCAGGTTTACGATCTCCTGGACGACGACGGTGTCTTCGTCTTCCAGGTAGCCGGTTTACGGCCCGCATGGCAATACGAGGACTTGATCTGGTAAGTCTCACTACCGATTTCCGTTGAAAGTCTCCTTCATTCCTGTAGGGGTCTCTTCATGAACAAATATGTCTTCCCTGGTGCAGACGCTAGTGCTTCACTGGGCTGGGTAGTGAAGCACCTAGAGGCAGCTGGCTTTGAAGTGAAGAACGTGGATGTCCTTGGCGTCCATTATTCGGCCACGATTTTCCACTGGTATAACAACTGGCTCTCTAACCGCGAAAAGGTGGTTGCCAAGTACGGCGAGCGTTGGTTCCGTATCTGGGCTTTCTTCCTAGCTTGGTCTGTCATCATCGCCCGCCATGGCGGCTCGTCCGTCTTCCAATTTACGCTACATAAAAACCTTAATGCTTATCATCGCATCCTCGGCGTACCGAACCACGCGTCCATCCACGTCACGCCTAGGAAGAAACTTGAGTGGGTACTGTTGTCTCGACATTCCGCTTTATCATGACCTCTTTTCCAGGCCTGTCCTTTAGCGACCGGGGATGGAAGGGTTAGCAATCAAATCTGCTGTGGACTACCGTGCTTGCTTTGCTTCATTCAAACCAGTAAATCAAATCTCTGGTGTTCACATCCATCTTACAATCTTGTACCCTTCCGGACCTTATATTTTATTGGTTTCGAACCGTTCACCTCCTTCATGACGAGCAAGTGCATCCTCTTGGGAACCTACGCCCATACCTTCCATTCCACGGCTTGGAGCACCCAACAGCAGCCTCCTCTGTCGGGTTTAGATAATCTAGGTAAATTGTACCATGATCAAGTCATGATGCAATTTCCGATGTCCCGTTAATCCCCTCAGTCTCGTGATTTGATAGACTGCAGTTACCCCTGCCGTCTGCCATACCCTTCGCATCTGTTCAGAATGCTGCTTCTCATGCCTACTATAAGTATTATAAACAAGTGGTATGGATCATACGGTGAGTGATGTTGGACCTTGTATTCCGCTCAATAGTTCCGGCTCTCGCCGACTAGACAGCACATGCCGCTCAGCTAGACTTGTAATGTAGCACCGCAATGGCATGAACAACCAGTTGTGCAAGCGGCACTCTGACGCGACCTCCAACAAGATAGATGGCTAACGTGATGACAGCTCAAACAATGGAAGGAGAGGCCTAGGAGAAGTTTGCGTAAGAGAACGACGGAGGGCGGAAGTGAGCACAGGAATACCTTTGACAGGAAGGCGGCATATAGAGCATTGAGGCATTTCGAGGCGGGTACCACAGGCAGTGCAAGCCGATTGAATACATGAAGCCGTCGGTTGACCGCACCGAATGCACAGGATGGAGATACCTGATCCCGACGACGATCAAGCGACACGGTAAAAGTAAAATTAGCGGGTGAACAAGCAGACAGACAAACGCGAAGGGCGTACGTACCAAGTTCGCTGTGGCCGAAGGTGAAAGGTGAATCGGCCGACAGTCTCAAGAACTGGTCTACCGCTTTGAGCAGCTCGATTCGCTTGTGCAGCAACCTCCAGCGAAAGAGGACCTCGGCATATGCGAGGACATGCAGCACCAACTGCTCCGCTGACGCGAACGAATAGGGCTCTGCTTGGTCCCCGCTGAAAAACAAAAGCGAGAAGAAAGATCAACATTGGAGGGGGGGAGGGGGTTGAGCGCGAAGACAAACGACGCTTACAGCTCCTGCTGCAACTCGGGCTGTGGGTCGACAAATACGACCGACTTGTGTACGGTGGTATGTCTTGCCTTTGCCACCTGGGAAAATGTAGGGCGGCGCCCTCGTCCGGCTGTCGGAGTGGTCGATCCAAGACTGCGAGCACTGCCGACGTCAAATCGTGCCGAGGGTGAGAGACGTTGTGGCGAGTCGGATTTCGTAGGTCGTAATTGGGGTGAGTCGACGTCGCCGAATTTCCGGCTGTAGTTCTTGGGCACCGGGATGCCCGCGAGGTCACCATCAGGCGTGGGTTCTGTTTGTTGCTGCCCACCTTCTCTTGCCGCATCCGGACTGCTTCCGATGAGCTGGCGAACGTTGCCCGTGTTGAAAAGACTGGACCACGATCCGCGGGAAGAGATGGACGTGAAAGATGTGGACGCGATATTGCCGGGTGGAGAAGACGTCGTATTCATCCAGGGGGGTGATGATTGACGACGACCATCTTTGCACGGACGAAACGCGACATAGCCATCATTCTGTGGTTGTCGGGCAGGCGGAGTGCGATGGATCACAGCATGTGCTCGAAAACTCCCGCCTTTCGAGAAATCAACCGTGAGTGGCGCGCAAGACCCAGAGAACGTACGGGATGGCGCAACGGGCCGACTTATTTTCAAAAGTAGAACGGCCACCATAGCTAACATTTGTATGTTCTTCTCTTGTGCGAATTTCTCGTACCTTATCATAAGAAGTCAGGATCTGGATGCTTTGAGGTCCTCATTTCTCCACTTACATTTGCTTGATGAAACTGCATGCAAGAGGGTTCGCCCCCCATGTTCTCGCAGAACATTCGCTGTACGACGAAAGAAGCAACCCAAGACTCACGAAGAAGTCCTCGTGATCTCGACGTCCGTGGCGACGTGCTACCTCAGCATTTTTGTTGCATGCCTCTGATGGTGTGGGGGCGTCAAGAACGTATTCCCCTGCCAATTCCTGCCCTAGATCGGTGATAGAGGCCGCGTCTCGCACAAAGACTGTCATCGCATGTGTGGGAAGGAGTGAATAGTTGGCAGGAATGTCGTCAAGTGGTCGCGACTGCTCCGATGGGCGCTTTTGCTTGAGGCGTGAAGATAACAACAGGTTCGTTATGACATGCAAAATATTGTCACCATCTCGCCCGTGCTGAGTGTCTCCACTGGATACGCGAGAGTCACTTGAAGCGAGGGCGAGCCGCCGCACTGCGTCAGAGATGAGAGCAGGGGATTGAAACAGCCTCGGGATAGAATCCGCAGGACAAGGTGCCGAGGAGGTCAGTTCATGAAGAGGATTGCGCACTATGCGTGGCGGAGCACGGCTGAAGCAAACAAGCTGGCCTGTTACCGACCTATTAACCAATCCTCTCTTGTAGTCTGAAGTGACATACCGTTGGGTCCGAAGACGCCTTGGGAAGTCACCGGTTCGGCTATGTTCTTGTCTCGGTGCAAAGGCTTAACGATAGGTTTCGTGTTTCGACTCTTCGTCTGAGGAGCTGTCGTAAACAATATTGGCAGTCCGACGTTGTTTCTCATCCTCGTTGCCATAGAGAAGAAAACGGAGGCATGCCTCTAAACAGGGACGGCGAGTTTCTCTTAACATACGTAGGCGCCTAAGCATAAACGCGCGGTTGCGAATCGATATGAGCGGAGATCGTTCCAAGTCCACCATGGGCGTCCCTCCAGGGTGCAATTCGTGCGGATAACTCTTGGGGAATGTGAATGAAACCCGAACAAATACCGAGGATGATTCTCCCCATGGTCCGTTGAGTCCGAGGGTGCAGGTGCGCCTCTTCACCAGGTCATGCTACAATTCCCTCAGTCATGGGATCGCCAGAGATCGTGGGAGCTACCTTTTCTAGCTTGATCCTAGAAGACTCTTGCTGTAATCTGGTCACAACGGACGTGATTCTTCTCACGAGTAAATGCGGCTGCCATTAACTGTTCTGGCGACTTACTCGTCTTGCAAACTCTGTTTCTCACTTTCATCGTCCCAATGACCCCGACTATCGCTTCGCCTCCGTAATACCGCAGACATATTAGTGGTGTTTGCCTCTCGAGATCGTGGCCTGCTACGACTGCCTATACGGCTGGCGTCTCCACTCTCGACCCCGCTACCCCCTCCCGGGGATCCTTCACGAAATCGCTCACCAACCCTGAAGCTGGAAAGCCAGGCAAGGGAATCAATGCGTGCAGAGCGATTCCTAAGTGACATCGTCCCTCCGTATCGTGGTGGAACTGAGATTGCGGTCACCGTGGGCGTCTGCTCCGGCTCTGATTCCAAACATTGTTGGGCGTGGGGAGTATCTCGTGCACAACGCAAAGGAACAAGGACAGGATTCGGGAGACGCCCACCGAAATGCGTAGCACGGACCTCAGCGAGGATTCCACGCTGCCCAATAGGGGCCGAAAGAGCAGGTCTGGCATAACTTGCTTCAGACGGTGTGCGGAATGAGAATGAGTTGTCTCCATAACCATGTGCTCGAGGTGGGGGATCTCGATCCGGCTGGCTGACCCGCATTCTTAAAGGAGAACATGAATTATATGACCGCCTCTCCTTGAAGTGAGGATAAGCGGACCTGCAAAATATCTTGATCAATTGGCCAAAACCGTAGCGTTTTGTCTTTTGACCAAGTGATGAGCTGGAAGTCACCCCAATCTACAAGACGTTAGCGGACTGGATGACGAACGAACATTGTACGAACCACGACCACCTCTTCTCCACACAAACTCTTTCACAACATCGGCATGCCCTTCAAATGCCTCGACTTGGACGGAGGCATGAGGCGCTTCCGTGCTATGCGCCCACATCTCTAGAGCATCACCGCCACGCTGGGGTAGACTGAGTAAACCCTTGCCAAAAGGTAGATCGCGTGCCCGCCAGACTGGGTACGAGGTGTGAATAGTACAATATGGTTCATAGATTGAGCCTTGGGAGGGTATGATAGCGTTGCCTTCCGAGTGACGAAAACCTCCCATTTCCGTAGGGGACAAATCGACATCCCAAAGTTTGATAGTCTTATCTAAGGAACATGTTACTAGCTCCCGAGAAGCTATTGTGGGCCCAATCAATGCCATAGATTTTCGCTGCGTGTGCTTTGATACTCTTCAATGGAATAGACCCTTTCTACAGCACATAGAACATCGTACACACACAAAAATGCGATCTGCTTACCCGTCTATCCCAAATCAGCACTTCATTCAAGTGGGATGAAGCTAGGACATTGCCGTCCTGACGATTCCACTTTACTTGTGTACCGCCAGCTAGTTGCATAAATGTGAAGGGACATATTCTTACCCGCGCAAGAGTATGTACACATACCATTGAAAGCGCAAAGACCTCACAGATGATGCGATGAGATAGACATTGGGATTAATAAAGGAGATGTATCTACCCATGATTGGTTTATTCGGCGTCCGTAAGTCCCAAGCCCATAGCCAACCGTCGATACCAGTGCTGACGACGACGTCAGGGTCCTTGGGTATGCCAGTTGATGTCGGTTATTGCACGGTAGTGCGAATGAAGCGCGTGTTGTATAGCCGACTTGCCCATGAGGCACAGATTCCAGATGAGTCTTGTAAAGATCACTTGACTAGAAATATTGGGCAAAATCTGAGACGCTCACAGCTTCTCGCTTGACGTTGAGACTATGTATTCTGCACGAGCGGGATGTGGATTCCATTGCACGTCGGCAACATCCCACGTCCCTCCTTGGGGAAGAAAGCGAGGAACGTCGGATGGTGCCTTGAGATCTATGATGAAAAGGCCATTACGCCTTCACATGGGTGTAGAGTAAGGACATGAGAGATTGGGCAAGAAATGAGCGCACGCGGCAAGGACTAAATCGCGGTATGAGGGGCCGATACTCATCTACCTTGGAGTGAGAGAAGGGAGGAGGAAAATGCATATGACGTACGTTACCGACGGCGTCGCCCACGATATCCTTCATATCTATGACCAAGCTTTTGTTGATGCCATCTTCAGGGGATGGCAATGCTTCTATAATATATGAAGGTGCGACGCCGACAGTAGTGTTGTGTGATCCAAGGGAGAAGAGAGACGGGCGGGATGTATGAAGCTTCGTATGGTCCGTGAGCTGGTCTGTGAGACTCCCTTGCATGGACATGGTGCAATTCTAGGGCAGGCTAAAGATGAAGTGCATCCCTGAGTGAGTTGAGTGCAAGAAAGTAGATAGTCAGAGCACGTGATACCACCAATGGTCGGCGATGGCGATGGCCATGGCGGCGTACAGATTTGCGCTCACAATGCCGACCTCTACCAAAAAACGTCCTGCAGCTCGGCCCTCTAACAGACTCCCCAAAAGACAACGTGTAACCCTCTCAAATTTGAAAGCATCCAAATCCATCGCTGCGGAGCACACAGGCGATTCTGGTACATCCGACAACTCTGCGTCTGAGGAAGTTGAAGAGGAAGAGGAAGATAATGACGATGATGAGCAGTCCATTGTGCCCAATAAAGGACTTTCTGGTGATAATACCCCTCTTTTATGTTTTAATCCCTTAATAACTTGTTGCATCTCAGTGACGAAAAATGCTCATGTAGCCCAGCGGGTACTTACCCAACAACGCCGCGCCGCGAAACCCCATTCCACTCTCTTGGCAGATGCAAAACGGGCTTGGTCTCTTGCTCGGCAGAAAACAATATCCAAGGAAGAGCGCGCCTCACATATCGCTTCCCTGATGGACATTGTCCGCGGGAAGATTCAAGACATTGTTTTCAAGCACGACGCAAGCCGTATTGTGCAGACCATTGTAAAGTGGGGGAAAGGGGCGCAGCGGGACGAAGTTGCCGCAGAGCTTCGTGGGCGTTTCAAAGAACTCGTAGAGAACAAATATTCAAAAGTGCGGTATTTTGATGACGTCCGTTTATGTGAGAGCTAATGAAAACATAGTTTCTCGTGGCGAAACTCGCGCGTTTTTGTCCTTCTCATCGTCTCTCGATGATCATGGAATTCCGCTCGCACGTCGTCCGATTGCTTCTGCATAGAGAGGCGTCACAGGTCATTGCCGATATTTATGAACTGCATGCGAATGCAACGGAGCGGGCAATATTACTCCGCGACTTCTATGGGCGTGAGGCTGCTCTGCTTCCACTGCCTCAAAAGATTACCAAGGATGAGCAGGGAGTCTTTCTGCAAGGGGCAAGCGAGGAACAAAGGAAACGCATCCTTACATCGCTCAGGGAAAATCTCGAGTTAATGTTGGTCCATTTTATGTTTCGTTTCTTCTGTATACTTACCAGAGTTGCAGGATCAACAAATCCGACAAGGGTCCGCTTCGTCATGTAATTGTCCATAGGGCATTCTGGGAGTACTTGTCCGAGATAGCACAAATTTCTGACGATAGAGAGCGCGAGAAGATGTATTATGCGATATTCGAAAGGTCGTATAGTTTACCCCTTCATATCTCGCAGCGGCTTACTGGTACGCAGCTGCAAGGATCTGCTTGCAGAGATGGTGCATACCAAACACGGAAGCAGGGTCGTACGCGAGTTCTTGGCTCGAGGTACTGCCAAGGTGTGTCAGATTGTCTCCGTCCTGGTTTGTGCTGATACCTCTACAAAGGATCGTAAGCACATTGTGAAGGTTCTCAAACCCTACATCACGACAATGGCTCAGGACGAAGACGCTCAATATGTTCTTTTCACGGCTTTCGATGTCATTGAGTATGTTATGTCGAGTTGTGCCCCACCACCCGGTGACTAATTTTCCCCAGTGACACAAAGTTGATTGCAAAATCTATCCTGCCGTCCATCACTCTGAATGCAAAATTGTTACAAGCGAGCGCTGCTGGGCGGCGAACTCTTCTTTATATGCTACTGCCTCGAGATCGCCGTTACTACACGCCATCAATGATTGCAAGGATCTGTGAGACCGACAGTCTGCGTGTACACACAAGCAAGAAGTCGGGTGATGTCCGCATCGCAGAGATTTGCTCTGCCGCGAGTTCAGACCTTGTTTCTTGGGTCGTGCGCGATGGAGCTGAAGTCAGTCGCGAGACCGGGGGGTCCCTCGTGATAACAGAGATCATGCTCGAAGCCCATGGTGGTAAGTTTCATCAGTTGACCTCCATGAATGGAGACACTCAGTCTGTTTCAGACAAAGAGGCTGCAATGGAAGCGCTGTTAAGCCCACTCAGTGCCCCGTATCCCTCCAATGGTGACCCTCATCCCATTGATTTACCCCACACCTCGCGGTTATACAAAATACTTCTTCAAGGCGGTCACTTTTCACAAGTCACGAACGCAGTTGTGACACGGCCACATTACAAACCATCTACTTTTGCTACAGCATTTTTGCGTTACGTCAAACCTGTGCACATTGTTGCCATGGCCCGTGATGGAGGGGCCTTTGTAATTGCGGCGCTCTTGGAGCGTGTCGCCGTTGATGGAACACCTGAAGAACGCGCTGGGCTAGAGGAATGTCTATCGGGGCTTAAAGGGGATGAAGGCGGATCGATCAGGGGAAGGGGATGGGCTGCCCTGTCTGAAGGGCTCGGCGCTTTAGAGTCCCGGGGAGGAGATGTTACATAGATACGTCGACTCGCAACCATATAAATGTCTCGATTCGAGTCATACTTGAGTCTCCTACCCTTGCACAAACGATAACGGCATGACTGGGCTGTTAGGCCATGCGGTTCGTCGCTCCTCTTCTGGGAGGCACGATCTTCTCCCTGCAACCGGCTCACATGGAGCCATTCTTATCTCTTTCTCGACCCTCTTTGCATGGACTCTTGGCAGCGGTGCCATCGTAGGTGTCAATACCACTCTTGTCTTCGTTTCCCTGACACCGTTTGCCAATAGATTTGGAGGATATGGCCAACTGTCTTACTCCACACACTCTTTGCCACCGGTACGCACCGTCGACGCCACCCAGAATTTTAATAACAGTCCCTTGTTGGCAGCCATCACTGTCGTCTCCTTGCGCACACAGGTGGATCTTGGGGTCTCTAACATGATGTTGACGGTGCTTGGTGCGTCCATTCCCTTCCCCTTCGGCGCCGGAATCCAGAGCAAAATCCCCTCTCAAGGTGTCGTGATCGGTTTCGTAATATCGTATCGTTTTTCTTGTGGGTACGAGCAGTACTGGATGGGCAGGACAGCGTGGTCGGATGTAGTCAAGCATACTCAGACGTTAATGCGACTCATCTGGTTCCATGTCCCGCTTCGCCTGACGCCCAAAACTCCTCAAGAGCTTGGCCAACAAGTCACACCTTCACGTAGTGGGGAAGAGATGGAGGCAGTCATGAAAGAGAAGCGGGTAGCGTTGGATTTGCTTGAAGGGTGAGCCGTGCCGAGTCACCACGGCCATCACCTCTGACGCTCACACAGTTTTGCGGTCTCGCTAAAGCACCATCTTCGGGGTATGAGAATAACGAAGCCGATGGCCTGCGAGTTTACCGACTCATTTGTGTTCCCGACAGGCGAACTGGGCATCTTCTATCAAGATCTGTACAATCTAGTCAAGCCACTCCACGAGGTGAATCAATCATCTACTCTGCCGGTCTCGTCTCACCACTAACGCTGGACCAGCATCACACGCACAGTGTGGTTACTATATCCCCGACGGTTCTTGATCCGCCGTCCTTTCCTCACGAAAGATCCGAGCGCGACCCGCTCATCCCTCCGAAGGTTGGCTACGGTGCCATCTTCATCGAGCGCGAGCGTTCTGTCTCCTCTGGTTCGTCCGTTCCGCCTCCGCTTCTTCCCGCCGGTGCGGTCGGTGGCGACCGCACCACCTCGCTATCCGCCTACATGCGTGAGATTTTCACGTTTTATCGATCATCCGATGCTTCGGATGAGCCGCCTGTTCGTGATGTCCTCCTCATTGCGGGTTGGGAAGCTCGCGCGCTGATTCGCATTGAATGAAGGGGATTGGTATAGACGGTCATGGGGGCGTCCAGAGACGCTGGACCACTGGAGTCCCAGCGAGTGGCCAAAAAGTTTACAAGCGTATCGCGAGTGGCGACGAGAATCTCCCTTTGGAGATACTGCGCCTCCTTAGTGATTGGTTTGCCGTCCTTGAAGAGCGCGGGACTGTTCCCGGAACAACGCTTGGTGGGATGATTGGGACGATCGCTGCGTTGGAGGATTGTCTATCGAGTGTGTCCGCTCTTTATTTACATTACACCGTTCCAGTGTGGCTTATGAGGTTCAGCGGCGGAAAGGACATTGACAACGCCGCTTCCTTTGTGCGTCGGTTTCATCCCTTTTACATGAAGTTCTCCGTTTGACGCCACCAAGCGTCTACGCCGTGCATATTCGGTATGTGCGCAGTCGAAATTGTCGTTTCCGGTCACACTCACCTAATACCTTGATCCAGACAGTGAGTACAATGGTCATATGGTGCCAAAATTCACGTCCGAGGATTTTGATATTTCTGCCCAGGACCGTCTGGTTATACCTTTTCTTCCTCCCCTTTCAGCTTGTCGCCGAGTTTTCTTGGTACACGATTCCGGGTGTCGCCATAGCCGCATTTATCTACCTTGGCTTCCTTGCCGCGGGCGACGAGATTGGACAACCGTTCGGTGCGCCTTCCGTACATTTTAGCAGTGAGAGAAGTGCTTACAGACGACGCTGGGATAGGATATGACGAGGTACGTGAGCCTGTGCATGCCCCATTCGTCGATGATACCAAATCAATGAGGTAGAATGATTTGGATTTGGATCTGATCTGTCGGGAAATGATACACGCTGATCTTTCCCGTCTCAGAGAGACGCCCGGAGTGAACGTGTTCCTGGGTCCGCGTGTGGCTACGCCTCGATGACGTGCAGCCAAGCCTGTTGCGGATCTAATTGAGATGTACGGCGGAGTATGACATCGGATTTTCTCTCCTTGTAGCTGTTACTGGCCACCTTTTTTTTCGCGAATTTTCTTGTATCCTTTCGGTCTCATGGATTCTATTTATGGCAGCTCTTTTGAGGTTTATGCGTCTGTGGGCAGGATAGCCAGTCTTGTCGTCGCCCTGGGCACTGGCGGTGCGAGCGCATAAACGCCATACGAACCAAAGGCGAAGGGTATACAATGGCAGGAGCAGGACTGGAGGGGTATTTGCAAACGCCCCGATCGAACCTGTCCCATTTCCTCGTCGTTTTCTTGGAAGGACCCTCTGGTGGCAAGGATCGTGATGGGACGAACGCGAGATTGAGGTGGCGAAGCACAGATCGGATTCGGCGCTCGAGTGACGCCGCCAGCTGGCCGTGGTGGGCGCTCGCCGGTCGTCGTCTGGTTTTCTCATTAGGGCCGGGAGGGTGGGTGTCGATCGATGGTGAGGGATTGTGGACTATCGAGGCCAACTCCCCGTGATGGTCACACAGACGGTCTGGTTGGTGGGCCGTCATTGCCAGGAAGGAAAGAGTTTGATTGGAACGGCGGTTTCCCATCAGTTTTTGACTAAGCCAGCGGACAAAGTTTTCCAGCATAACTGCAGCAGCTCAGTCCATCGCCACGCCCATCGCTCCTCCTCCACCCCACCCATCATCATGGCCGCGACGGATTCCGAACCGTCTTTGTTCTCCGCTTGGTCGTACTTCCAGACGCAGCCCCCCCCACCGACCCTCGAAGATGACGTAGCTGGCGTGAGGTCCTTCATAAGCCGACAGCGGGGCCCGGGAAGGAAAGTGGCCCTCGTGACCGTAAGCGTCGCTCCCGTCCACCGTCTGCCACTGCTTGCTCAAACACACACACACACTCTCTCTCACTCAAGAGTGGTGGGACGACCGTCCCGCTGGAGCTCAATGTGTGAGCGCCCTTTTCTCCCTTTCTTCTTTGCGCGCGTCGACGACCGGACCTTACCTCCCTCCCCCTCCCGTCGCGACGTCCAGGGTCCGATTTCTGGATAACTTCAGCGCCGGTGAGTCCGCTCTCTCTCCGACCCAGAACGGGTGTCGTTTTATAGCCGGTCCCTGAGCAAACGTCCGACTTGCCCCGTCCGGGGGACGCTCAGGTACGCGCGGGGCGACGTCCGCCGAGTACTTCCTCAAGGCCGGCTACGCCGTCATCTTCATGCACAGACAGTTCAGCCTCCAGCCCTTCAGCCGCCACTACTCCCATTCTACGAATCCGTTCCTCGACTTTCTGGAGATAGAGACCGACCCGGAAGGCACGTCCGCCGACGCCGCCCGCCCGAAGATCACCGCGACGCCTTCGGAGTGCGATCACCTGCTCGAAGTGCTGACGACGTACAAATCTGTCCAGCAATCCGGCTTGCTCCACTACGCTCACGTTCGTCACCGTCAACGACTATCTCTGGCTGCTGCGTGCGGTCAGCCAAGAGCTGTCCGTTGTCGGTCGAAACGCGTTATATTACCTTGCCGCCGCGGTCAGCGACTTCTTCCTGCCGAGACAGAAGTTGGTGCGTCCCCGTTCCCTCAGCGTCGGCACATCTGTTGAGTTCGCTCGTCCAGTCAGAACACAAAATCCAATCGGGCAAAGGAAGCCTCCTGATCGAGATGGATCAAGTCCCCAAAATATTGAAGCCGCTGGTGGACGAATGGACTCCCGACGGGTTCATTGTTTCGTTCAAGGTTCCGTCGTGTCGTGTTATATCTGTGTATCCCTTGCCCATAGAGCGCACCTCTTTACCAGCTCGAGACCGATCCTGCTCTGCTTATTCCGAAAGCACGAGCCGCGCTCGAGCGCTATGGACACCACCTCGTTATCGGGAACAACCTCAATCAACGCAAGCACGAGGTGGTATTCGTCTCGCGCCGCAATCGGGGTTCCGCCGTGAGCGACGTAGACGCCCATTGGTTGCGCATCCCTACCGATGCCGTCGACGCGCGTGGTCAGCCAAAGGAAATAGAGGAGGATATCGTCGCGGAGCTGGCGAAGAGACACCAAGCCTGGATAGATCAGTCGTGGTCGCAGCACCCTGGGTGACCCTCGTCGCTGAAGCCTGTAGAAAAAAAAAAAAAGGACGGATATCTCTGGGGGAGTGTTTGTATTTGAATAATATAATACATATTTCCACCGCCACTTTGTGGTCAAGGCTAAACGCGATCACGTGACATGAAGGATGGTCGTCGCGGGTCGTCGCTTGGCTTCCCCAGTACAGTACTGCTGGCATTTATCCTCCGGTTTGGGCTTGGAGCTCTCTTTGTGCCTCTCGATCCTAGACTAGTTGGATCTTTCAATGGGGATACAGGGCCTTCTTCCTTTTCTCAAGTCCATTCAGAATCAACGTCATCTGTCCGAGCTTGCTGGCCAAACACTGGCAGTCGACGGCTACGTCTGGCTTCATCGCGGGACGTACACATGCTCCACTGAGCTAGCGACAGGAAGGAAAACTACCAAGTAAGACATTCGCGCTCTCCCTTTGTCATCACCGACTGAACGTTCTGGGAAAAAAAAAAAGGTACGTCCGTTATGCCATGCAGAGGGTCCGTCTCTTGCGATACTATGGCATCCGTCCCTACATAGTCTTTGACGGAGGGCGTCTCCCGGCGAAGCGTGGGACGGAGGAGGAACGAAGTCGTAGACGGACGGAGAACTTGGCGTGCGCGAAAGAGCTGACGGCCAAGGGGAAGCATTCACAGGCGAGGGAGTTCTACAGCAAATGTGTCGACGTGACGCCGGAGATGGCTTTTCAGCTCATCAAGGTGTGTTGGCTCGTTTGGGAGGACGCTCGATCTTGACGAGGTTGTGCAGGCGTTGCGCGCCGAGGATGTCCCTTACGTCGTCGCACCTTACGAGGCGGATGCGCAGCTTGCCTACCTCGAGCGCGTTGGAATCGTCGACGGAATCATTACGGAAGACTCGGACCTTCTCGTGTTTGGCTGTAAGAACGTGTACTTCAAGCTGAATGACGTCGATGGGACAGGTGACCGGCATCTCGCGGGACGACTTTGGGAAAGTGACAGAATGCTCTCTGCGCGGGTGGACAGACGCGCAATTCCGCGCGATGGCCATTCTCAGCGGATGCGATTACTTGGCCAGCATTCCTGGCGTCGGACTGAAGACCGCGTGGACGTTCCTACGCAAATACCGGACTGCGGAAAACGTCATCCGTGCCCTGCGATTGGAGGGGAAGAAAAGCGTGCCGCAGGGATACCTAGAGGCCTTCATGACGACAGAGAAAGTGTTCCTGTACCAGAGGGTGTACGATCCACTGGAGGAGAAGTTGGTGAATCTTACCCCAATTCCGCCGGGCGAGGCGCTGAGCCAGGCCGACGAGTGCTTTATCGGGGAGTGAGTTGTCGCGAGCAGTCTCCGGGCCGCCAACTTACGGTGATGTAACACGTAGGGACATTGCCCCGGCTGTGGCGAAGCGGGTCGCGAGAGGGGATGCGAACCCGAACACACACTTGCCGATAGAGGACATCGACCGGTCGTTCGAGCCACGGTCAACCAAGCCATTGCCATTTAAGTCACATGATCTGAATTCTTCAAAGTCAAAAGGGAAGAGCGCGGAGAAGCATAACGGCGCCAGCATCCTCAGCTTTTTCGGTCTGTGACTCCGGCACGATCCAGCGCGGTCGACGTTGATTGACTACCCGCAGGCTCAAATGCGAAAGGCGCTTCGCCAAAGGCCGCAAAGTCCGTCGCACCTCCTCAAATGGTCGCCGGCCGAGCCAGCGGAAAGCGCCGACTTATGGGGCTGATGCATGACGACATGGCCATCAAGCGCAAAAGGCTGCTAGAGATCGAAATCGACCAGAACGACGAGGTAAATGTCCCGAGCCCTGTCCAGAGCCGCTTTTTCGGGATCCATCCAACAGCTGGGTCATCGCCTCTCGGACCCACACCGAGTGCGGATACCGTCTTGGTTGTAGATGAGGATGACGCAGAGGAAGTGGAAGACGCTGAGGAACCTGACCATGTCGCTCAGGAGGACGGATATTTGTCACCAACCCGATCGTTCAAGCGGCTTAGCACACCCGACCTGTCTTCTCCGCCGCAATTCCCAGAAAGATCTCGGGTTTTCTGCCGTGACAGCTCCACAGGAGACTTCGCCGTCGACCTGCTGTCGAGTCCAGAGAGTCGGAAGCCAATGCGACGCCTGAGAAGCAAATCGCTTTCGAGTAGAGAGGGCAAAACGTCTTTGTGCACCCCTCGAAAATCTGGACCGGCAAACTCAATGGACGGTTCAGTCGCGGAGGTGTCCTGCCGGCCTGACAAGTTTGACGATGCGGATACGATGGAGATCGCCGATTTTACGATGCCACCGTGCTCCTTCGGTGGCTCTACGCAATCTTCGTCCGGTCTCGACACGCCTGTAAGCCAAGAAGGTGCGGATGTGGTGACATGCGTTGAGGACCTTGATCTTGGGGATGACATTGAATTTATCGAAATACGGCGGGCGAAACAAGACGCCGTCGCGCGAGGTTGGTGGTCGAAATGGTCTCACGGGGGAGCTAGGGAGCGCGACGGCCCAAAAGATCGAGTATGTCGTTGTGTTCTTTTCTTTCATTTTTTTTTTTTTTTTTTTTTTTCATGTTGTCGAAACTCACTTTACCTGTTTGCAGAAGGACAGGACGTTACGGCGCCGAGAAACGACCGTTACCTCCGACGGCCTTCATGGGGCGTTAAGGTCCCGGCCAAATGGGAAGGCTGGCGGTGACAGGAAGGCACCGACGAATGGTGTGGCTAACCGTGAGGGTGGCTCGGCGAGGAGAAGCCAAGTTGGACCCGAATGGGCGCATAACGTCGAGATGATACGACGCCATAGAAGCACCGGTATGACCGAGTCTGGCATGGGTGCAGTCGGGTAGTGGAGCGATGCTTGGTTTGAGGTGGGAGCTACCGCCTTGGATCGGCGTGCGTGTGGTCGTTCTCTCCTTTGTTGCACGGCCGAAGAGTTGACTGATCGACGAGCAGTGGTGTATTTCATAGAATGTTCATAATTCGAGGGCAGATTCCCCCGAAAACGTGGAGGGCGAAGGGGGCAAGTGGATGTTCTGATCCCGGGGGATGGCTTGCCTGATGGGTGGAGATTTCCGATTCTGACAGCGATTCGCATCGGAATGGAGTCGGCGTGACTTTAACCTGATCTAGCGTGGTCCTGTCCGATCTGGCCATCGACTTTCCTTGGCCCGACCGGTCGCGTGTCCTTCCTCTTCTTTGTGCGTTTCTGGTCATTCTTGTCCCCACCTGACCGTAACTTACTTGAACCCTGACATGCTCGACTCTCTCTCCCTCTCGCCCCTCTCATGGACAACTCGCCCTCGCCCTCTCCCTATTTCCTCTCCACACCCCACCGCACCCTTCACCTCCACATCCAACAATTCCCTCAATCCAACTCCCATCCAATCCATCCTTTTGTCCAAGTCGCCCCAAAACCCCCGCTTGCCTTTCATTCCCCCGTCCTGGACCTCACCGCCCCCACCGCGCCGTCCTCGCATCCGTTCCATCTTGGCTTCAGCGATAACCTCTTGTCCACCGACCACTGCCGCGCCCCCTCGTCCTCTCAGTCCGTGCCTGGCGAGCTTGGTCTCCGACACTATCTTCCCACTGGGCAGAAGGGCGACTGTTGTCCCGGAACGCCCGATCAGAATTCCATGAACCCTTGGCCGCTTCCGGCGGGTACTGGGCGACCTCCTGGCGTCACCGCCGGCCGACCATGGCCCAAGGGCGCAGGGCTCACTCCCCAAGTCTTCCTTCCTGGCGGCGACGCTCAGTCCTACAACGGCTTTTCGCTGAAACACACGGACGGCGGTCCGAATTTTTCGCCAGACGGCGAGGCGTTCAACCCCGTCGCGGCCGCTGTACCCATCACGATAGCCGGTCATACCCCACGCCTTCGAGATCGACCTCGAGATCTGGCCGTGTATTTGTCTGGCTCAGAGTCCGACTCGGGGCTGGAGCCGGATGATGAGCGCAGCATCGTCCGGCGGGACACCCGTCAGGATCAGTGGACATCCATCTCTGCTGCTTCTCCCCGGGCCAAATCGCCGGACGTGGCCTTGTCTCGTCGATCCGCTTCCTTCCTGGTTGCAGAGGTGCCCTCTGCTCACATCTGCTCACATCTCCCTTCGTCTTACTCTCCCTCCCATAGGAGATAAATTTGGGCTCGACTCCTCTTCCAAGCGACTTGGATTGCCCTTCCCGGGTGACCCGCACCGCTCGATCGTCGTCCAGAAAACCAAAAATGCATCAATGCCAGACCTGCAAAAAATGGTTCCCGCGACCTAGCGGCCTTGCCACGCACATGAATGTCCATTCAGGGGCGAAGCGTAAGTGAACGACCTTGGCCCGTGAGGTGTATGCCGAAGCCTTATCCGCGATAGCGTTCACCTGTCCCGTGCAGAGTTGCAACAAGAAATTCGCCGTTCGGTCGAATGCCAAACGCCACCTCCGCACACATGGCATCATGCCCACCCCTGACATGAGCTTTATTTCCACGCCGGTTGAGGACAGCGATGCGGCGGCAGTGCCTGAAGCCGCCTGCTGGATACCGCGGACCCTCAAGGAGAGGAACATGAAACTCGACGATCTTGATACTTGTCCAATAATCATCTCTGACGTGTCCCTCGTACGTCCGTCTACGTACATGTGGGGGGGCGAGGTAGTGTACGAGGAAAGAGACTCGTTTGCCGACGCACCCATTGCGCCATACCATCCTGCCTACGTACGTTGTGTTTCTCTCCCTCGCATTTGAACTTGTGACTGACACGCGACCCTGCTTTCGTAGTGGAGATGCCTACCTGGGCCAGCCCCGACGGTTGCTGCCGCGTGCGTCAGCCCAACTTCCTAAGCTAATATAGTTATCGTTTTCCGCGAAAAGTCTCTATCGTAGCAATTTTCTTGATTCCTTTGCTCAGGGTCTTCACTCATCCGGTTCTTAATCGCTTGTTCCTTAGGTCAGGTCAACAGCGCATCGTATATAGGTGGTACGGGATGCCGCGGCATTTCTCTTGCACGTAAGCTATGCGTAATTATACAGCGACAGTCTACAAATGCGTACATGTGTGAACAGAAAAGCTAATTATTACCGAGCGCTGTCGATGCCAGATTATCATCAGATCATACGCGTGCCGACCAGTTATGACTTGGGTCCCCACGTGTGATACTATCAATCCCACGCGAAGGAGTCTGCTGATGCAGGCAGCACTACTCTCCTGTGGCGTTCAAATCGTAGAGGACACGATTGACCAAACCGATCGGTATATCATACGCCTGTGGTGTGGCATTCGGTCGCGCATACGCCAGGTAGGCGGTTGGCCCACAACCTTCGGGGTATTGGCCTCTTGAATCTGCAACGCACACAAACGTTTAGCTAAAACTTTCCCCACACACGGGGGATGAAAAGAAAACTTGAAACTGGCCTGTGTAGGTGCTGATGTCGGAAAAGGGAGGGGTCCCTCTGACGGCCATCGAGAAATATGTAAAGTAGGTGAGCAGGACGGTCACGATCGTCCATGCTGGGACGAGCAGCGCCCATTCCCTATCGAAAATATTTTTAAAAAGAGGGGAAGGATTTTTAGAATCAGAAAAAGAACGCATCGAATAAAGGGGGTTTCCCCCCCCCCCTCCCCGGCCTTCCTTTTTTTTTTTTTTCAACCTTGGAAGGGGGGAAGCCCGCCTCGTTTCGCCTCGCCTCGCCTCGCGTTCGGACGGGGCCGGACGCGCAAAGGTCGAGGTACATACCTGTTTGGATACCAGCTGACGCCGAGCGACGCGATCCAGTCGTCCGGGAGGATCGCCCAAAGGAAGTACAGGACGAAGAGGAGGTAGGTCACGGCCCACGCCACGAAGCCGTAGACCTCGGGCGCGCGGCTGCGCGACGCGGTCGGAGGTGGGGGCGGGAAGGGCGCCAGGGGCGAGGTCGGGGACGTGGGCTGCTCGTCCACGCTGATCGCCCGACTCGGTCTGCGGTGGTGGTGGGAGCGATGGGGGTGGGGAGGAGGCGGAGGGGGAGGAGGGGGGGGGCGACGGCGGTGGCGACGACGACCATGACCGTTCTGGTTAGGTGCATCGGGGGGAGCGGGGGGAGGAGGAGGAGGAGTCGGGAGAGGGAGAGGTGGCGGCGGCGGTGATGTGGTGTCCCCGTTGGTGGCAACCATGATCTTTTTTTATTTTTTTATTTTTTTCTCTTTCACCTTTTTTTGTTCTGTCACTCGGGCCTCCGGCCTCGGGACTGAACTCCCCAGGAAGTTCCTTCCTTTCCTTCGCTTCGGGGGGGGGGATGGCCGAGAGCTGAGCGTGTGCGAGGCTCAAATCATTTACGGGGGGGGGGGGAGCGCTCAAGGAAACTTTCGTTCGTCCGCCCTTTAGCCCTCTTTTCCCACGCGTCACAGGAACTTGACAGTGAGAGATGGGGTACCTCGTTTTGGTCGCATGAGTTCGTTGTGTGCGTGTGCGCGCGCGCGGGATGCAATTACAGTCCCGGGGCACACTCAATGAGGAGAGAGAGAAGGGAGGGAGCCCTCGTTTTTCGTTGTGTGTGTGTGCCCGCCTGCGCGCGACGTAGGGCTGCGCACCGTACCCGTGTATATACGGGTGTACGGGACCCGTACCCGTCCCGTTCGCTGACCGCTGCAGAGTTTGTACGGTACGGGTATTATCCGTTGAGACCCGTCAAATATACGGCCGTACCCGTAATACGGTGCGCAGCCCTAGCGCGACGTACTACTAATATATTATGATATCAAAATTCGACCGTATTTTTTTTTACTTCCTTCCCAACAGTGGCTGTGGTCGGTTTCCGAAAGTCGAGGGACGGGTCCTGATGTGCACATAAGTGGGGAGAGATTTGGAGGGTCGAATTTGCAAGGCAGCAGGTGTGGTAATGACAGAGGCATGGTGGAGTCATCGGCAATAAAGACACCAAATGACGTTTCGTTGGGCTGGCGAAAAACTGCCTAGCGCTGGGTATGAACACAGGTAGGTGTTTGAACAGTCAATATTTCTACCACTTCCTGTCCACTTCAGCCCTTGATATTCTCAGGATATGTAGTTACTATAACTACCCATTGATGTATAAACTTCATTTTGCAGAAGAGAGCTGCATTGTTGAGGAATTTCAGGTTTGAATGTCTACATTTGCCTTGATTTGGATAGAACAGTGTCTGGATGATTTTCTGAAGTTAAATTTCTAAAACAAAAGTGATGCAAATGAAGTCTACCTATATAAGAAGCCTCCTAGCAATTTACAGGTACAGTCAACCACAATAGCAAACAAAATAGAGCATTTGCAGTGATGATGTGTTGAGCATGACAATCTCAAAGCGGAGATTGAAATGTGTAGTTGTGATTTGCATGTTGTGTCGATGTTCATTTGTTTATGTGGGGATCAAATGCAGAGCTGGGATTGATTTGAGGCCAGAGGATACAAGGAGGTGGTTGATCACACCCCCAATGTCAAAGAACATGACATGTGCACCATTCTAGGACTAACCTCCCCTTCCAAGCCAGTGTATTCCCTTCTGCTTCAAGAAATCAACATCTCTGTAGCCACTGGCATTTTCAAGCCCAGAGTCCTCAATCCAGGATCCCAAATTGTTGTGATTCACCAAGACCTCATCTGAGAAATTGGTGTGTGAATCAACTCAACCTGCCACATTGAGATGGAAGGGCAAATGGTGTTAATAACTGGACCTTAGGTTGCACAGAACATGTCCCCATGCAGGTGGGTGGTGTACCTTTCAAGATTCATGCCTATGTCATGGAATGTGCCCCCTTTCCATTACTCTTGGGAAGACCCTTCCATCACCTCCTGCTCTGCTGCCTAGAAGATCTTCTGAGTGGTGAGGTACAAGTCTTGATCTTGATCCATGACTTATGAGATGCCTCATGGAGGATATACATTCCATCACAGCCATGAAGAGCACAGGTAGGCACCTTCAGCATCCTTTCCCTCCTTATCCCTCCCCTTTGGACCACACTTCCTTCCACCCTTCACTCTCTGAGTATCACCCTGGCTTCAACCAATGACCTGACAACCCTCCTGGCCTACAAGAAGGTGGTCAAGAAGATTTGCCTTGTACCTGCCTCCCTTCCAGAGGATTTCTGCAACATCTGCAAGGTACCCAAGGACCCCTTGTGTCATGAACCATTTCCTGGAGAGAGCCCTTGAAGGACCCTTCCTTATTAGAGGAAACCCAGCCTCTACAATGCCACCCTGTTCACACAACCAAAAGGGGTGAGTAGAGGTGTCCACAATATTGTGCATGCATTGTCACATGATTGATTCTAAGCACAATTGACATACAGCAAGCGCTACTTAGTGGCAACCCTTCTAAGCAATAAAAGACAATATTAAAGGCTCCCTAAAGACCCTTTAGAATGACCTCAAGTGCCCTACAGTGGACGCTAATGAAGATACTATAGGCCCTAGAATGTGTTATTAGACTAACTCTAATAACCTTACAATGAACTATAAGGCAATGCTAAGGAGCTTAATATGGATATTAGGGTCAACTCTAAGGACACTAATAGAACTGTATAAGGGACCTTATAGGCAACACTATTCCACTGACAAATACCCCAAGTCCCCAAATGACTGGCCCTAAACTAACTAACAGTAAATGAATCAGATGTGTTGCATGTGCACTAAGCAGTGAACACATGGACACTAAAGGCCCTTACTCATCATTATGGGCCTTCTTAATCAGCAGCTTACTGAGCATGCTCACTAAGCATGTTCCAACTCCTTACTCATCCATCAATTGTGCTTGATAACAAGGTTATGACTTGTTCTCCATTTAACAGTTCCCTGGTAGTATATAAGTGCTCAATAAAGTAGCAGACAGTCTTCAGACTGTCCATTTGATTTGTGGCACTCTATTACCGAGGGTACTCCTTTGCAACCACCCTATCTAGTACACCCTGGCCCTCTCCTTCTGTGATCATCTCTCACAGCCCATACCAGTTCCCTTCTGGTACTTGCTACTTGTCTCATCAGCAGAAACACAAGATAATTTATGGCTTTTTTGACTTTTTAGCTTTATGGGGAGTATTTCTAAAGTTGAAAGTTTGTAAAGTAGTAAAGCACAATTCAAGCCTCCATAAAGTCAGAAAAGGTAGTAAGGTTTGTAAAGTCTGTTAAAGTCCCTAGTACTGAATAGGGATTGGCATGGGCTGGGTATTTTTTCTATACCCAGCATCATTAGCACCCCTTATCCACCCTGCAAGCAGTCACTTTCAGCAGCAGTGAGGGATGCTGTGTTGTTGTAGCCTGGTATGTCACTGGTAGTTGTCCCTGCACTCATCTTTGGTAGTTGTTCACATGCTTGTCTCACTGTCATGGCCCAGGAGCACCCACCACCACCACTGTGAGCCAGTGCTCACATGGTGGAAGGGGGGGCTAGGTTGAGCCTTGCCCATCATTAGAGAGAGGGGCTAGGATGTGGTTCCTGCCCTCCATTGTGCTGATCCTCACCATCTTGTCATCGTCCCTCTCCACCCCCCACATCATCAATTGCAATGTGTAACTGGTATCCTGCTGGTGGCAGTTGTGGCCGCACGCATGCCCTACATAGTGCATGACATTGGGATGCACTTGCCTGCATACATTTGTTTGTTCTGAGTTAGCAAGATCCCTCTGTAGGAACATTGCACTTGTCATTGCCCTGTCATCAGTGCATCATTCTGTCCTTCAGCAGTCAATTCAATCTTGATTCACCTACCAGATGACAACAATATCAGTAAAGGTTTTCACAGGAGAGAGCCAGTACAATGGGCCCAACTGCCATCTAAGCAGTAGGAGAATGAACATTGAGATCTCCTTTGGACCAAGGGGGTTTGGCACTGGCCATGCTCTGCAACAGACCAAAGGCTTTTGTCATAGGCTACAAGGGCAGAGGCACTGATGGCATAACATCAGCTCCTATGTGCCACTGATTTGTTGTGGGTTCAACTCCCAGCACCAGTGAAAGCCGAGAGCAAGCCTGGTGGATTTAAAACTTTTGGGGTTGTAGCAAGCAAGCCACCACAGCTATGCTATGCAGAGTCAGCATTGCTTTGATCCAAGGGTGGGTACAGATAGAAAGGGGCTGAGAGCAAGCTTGAGTTGTGCCCTGGGACATAATGTGCACACCTGAGAGAGAGAGTGTGTGTGTGTTCTTGAAGGAGAAGAGTGAGAACTTGAGGGAGTCAAGGTGTTCTTAGCCAGCCACACGAGAGGGTCAATGCAAATACTAGAAAACTGATCTAATTCACTGAGCTACTCAGCCAAACTTAGCTACTGATATTTAAATACAGAGATGCTACTCCTCTGACTTCAAATTGAGAGCATGAGGCGGTGCGGTGATGACATCTGTGCATGCGTCATCCACATCCATATGTATGCATGTGGCAGGTGTGAGGATGAGGTGAGTGACGTCAATGGCAATTGTCTTGAGCCATTGTTGCAGTTCCCGGGGGTAGAGTGGGGGATGACATTGAAGGGAGAGTGTGAAATGGAAAAGAGAAGGAGGACATGTTGGCAAGGGAGATGAGAGGAAGAGGGAGATGAAAGATGAAGGGAAAGAAAGATGCATGGGCAAGGGACATGTGGGAGCCTGGAGGTGGGGGCAAGTGCAGGTCATGTGAGTTTCCTGGCCAGTGGGCTCACATACCTTACAGGGTGACAGAGTGTGACTGTCCAAATGAGTGCAGGGATAGTACTTTCTCTGCCATGTTATCCCAACAAGCCATTCAAGTTTGGACAGCTTACATCCACAATGTTAATACTTCTGCTCACCCTGTTAAATCCTACAATGCCAACCACTTGTGCCTGCATCACCATCAACACCAAACAAGCCCAATCTGCACCGAAAGCTCCTGAAGGGGGAGATGTTGAGTAAGTCAAAGTCATACTTCACAGTGCAATACTAAAGAGGTCATTAATATAGTACTGCAAAGAAGTAAATTATCAGTGATGTTGACAGCAATTCTGAGATCAAAATGCCAATCAAAAGGTCCCAACAGCCACCCCAAGGAAAATCCACTCATCAGCAGAGAAGGCAATCTGCCTTGCCTGTTACTCCTCCTAAAGGACCATGCAAATGAACCAATGAGTGCCCAGACCTCATTGGAAAAAAAGGACAACACACCCAGGAAGTTGCAGCAGAATGAGCAGCAAAAGAGGTAAAAACTAAAGCTGAGGCTGCAGCGAGAGTTGAGGCAGTTGCCAGACTCATTGATGTGGAGCTGGAACAGGAACATGAGGAAACCATGCAGTGTCAATGTGTTCTACATCACCAGCCAAGTGTCCTAGATATCACAGCTTATAGCAGCAGTGAAGAATTTGACTGGGGTCCAGTGGATGATGTGAAGGACTCAGAAATGGAAGAGACAGATGTTGGTAGTGACTGTGGTGGCTCAAAACCCAAAGCTGATGGGCAAGTGGCTATGGCAAAGAAAATTAAAAAAGTAAGGGACAAATGCAAACTTCTGATTGGCTTGGATAACTGACCACACTTCAACAGGGACAGAAGCCCAAGAGGGAGCTCCTTGCCCAAGTCACTCAGCAGAAGAACACAATGCAGTTGAAAAAGGATGGTGGGGGTAAACATTGAGTGAGCCAATCAGATGTTATCACAATTATCTGAGATAAATCATGATGTCAGAAATATCATCCTCTTGCTGCTTGCAAGTGGATTGAAGGGCAACTGGAAAAATCAAGTGAAACTCACCCAACACCAGCCCATCCTTGGTGGCCTCACTGATGACCATGCATTGTCTGTCTGTCCCAATTTTGACCAGTGGAAACTGGGGCAGTTACAGAGGTACACATCTGCATCTTTGACTGCTGATGACACACTAATCTAATGAATATCATATAGATTGTTGTGGTAGTCTCTGACAATAGCAAGATCAACATGCAAGCAATCAAAAAAAAAGGCTAGCCAAGGAGGCAAGGTAATACTCCCTTACCACTGTTAAACATGCCTTCTGATCCTTTTCATAGGTCTCACATAATGAGGATATGCCAGCAGCCCTGCTCTATCCACAACACCCTGTCTGTACCTGCTGGATGTTTCAAAGCAACCATCATCCCAAAGACTAGCAGTCACACTAATATTCTGAGGGCAGAAACCACTGCACCTCCATCAGCTCTAATTATCCAAATTGAATTGGCAAAAAAGGTTCTCTGACTTACCCTCATATCTAGGTAATTCAAATTTGATAAAACAATTTCAAACGACTTGCTATCATGGGTGGATGGCCTCCAGTGAGCTCTTCGACAGTTTTTCCTTGGAATCAGAGCATTTTCTCATAATCATTTGCAACTTGTTTAGCAAAACATTTCCAGATACCCAATATGTACCATGCCTCAAAGATGTCTTCTATCAGACTGTATGTTACAACCTCTCTTTTCTACTCCAACAATTCTCACATACTCTTGAAAAGGTTTACAATAACATTCAAACCCATTGGTCTAACATTGCCTGTTATGCAATTGAGGCAGTCACAGCCTACATTTCAGAATTATCAAAGGTTGAAATCAAGGAATGGGTGGACCAGACTCATGCAGCTTGCCTGGGTGAGCTAATCTATGCAGAATCATGCCCACCTGGTTACAGCCTGGTGAAAGGAGCTGCAAATTTTAAGGTAAGATTCATACATTTTGTCATGATTTATGCTAGACTTATAATACTCTGACCCAGAAACTGAGAGGCTTGCTTATGATGCCATTTGTGGCAACCTTGCTAAGCCATTCTTCAAGTATTTAGAAGAATCCCTTGTTGAATATGGCCATCCATGTGGGCTTGTTGCAAGTAAGTCCTGTGTTTATTCTGGCTCTCCCTTGGACTCAATGATGCAGTTGGAGCATGCAGTCCGAGCATTTGAAACCAGAGAATTTCAAGACCCAGGGCCATTTAATTCTAACTACAAGGCCCTCCTTACTGAATACCCCAAAAGCATGAACATGTTCAACAAATAGGATGACTTTTACATAGCATGTGACTTGATCAAAAACTGTGTGGTGGAAGTCTAGCTGCAGATATGTTGCAAACTGACATTGGACAGAGGGCTCTTAATTTTAGCAGTAGCCCCATTAGAGAATAAATTAGTCAATAGCCCTAAGGCTGGCTGATGTGACTTTCCAACTTTTGAGAACTTTACAGAACTTAGGCAGCTTTCTCAACTTTCTTGGCTACATAGTTGATATTTGGGTCACAACTTTTAGAATTAGGGTCAGTCCAAGCAACCATTGACTTATTAACTTTTTTGACTATATAAAGACTTTATAAAGCTGAAAAAGATTTATGTGTTTTTCCTGATGCTGGACCATGCTCTTTGCCAATTTCATCCCAGAACTCAGTCAACTCATCTCTGAGCTTTTGTCTCACTCTTGAACTGGATTGTTCAACAGTGAGTCCTGACACCTTGCTCACACTACTGCCACTCCCTGTCATTCCTCCCACATTCCAGCCAGGCACATACCTTTCCCAGGAGCAGCTAGATGAGCTACACCTCAATAAGCACTTGTTTTTGTGGCCAGAAGAACTAAAGCTGTTGCAGCACATCCTCAAACTCCATGAATCTGGCCACACATGGATTGAGGACAAGAAGGGTCATTTTCAAGATGACTATTTCTCCCCAGTGAAAATTCCCATAGTAGAGCATGTTCCCTGGGCACACAGGAACTTGCCCTTCCACTCTAGCATTTTAGGAAACATCATCCAGATATTCAAGGACAAGTTCACCACTGGAGTGTGTGAACACTTTAATGCCTCCTACAGCTCCCATTTCTTCTGCATCAAGAAGAAAAGCAGCATGCTGCACCTTGTTCACAACCTCCAGCCCCTCAATGCAGTCACCATTCACAATTCCAGTATCCCTCCCTTTACTGACCAGCTGATCAAGACTATGGCAGGGAGAGCATGCTACACCATGCTTGATCTCTTTGTCAGATATGACTGCCATATGCTCCATATCAATTCCCAAGATCTCACCACCATTTGGTCCCCAATTGGAGTGTTGTGACTCAGGTGTCTCCCTCAAGGTTTGATAAAAGCAAGGGTCACAGAAACTGGTACTATGGACTGGATCAGCAACTGGATCAGCAACTGGATCAGCAACTGGATCAGCCTACCTGGACAGATGACTTGTGTTTACTGCATGTCATATGACTTGTTACTCCTGACTCATGTACACCATGACCTTCCTGTATGTCCAGCCCCCAATCACCTGCCTGTAGCCTCAAGGGTACTATTTGATATAGCATCCCATATGTATATAAACTTGTCCAAGGTGGAGAACACACCTTAAGCTTGTTCTCCTGTGAAATATCACTGATTATAGTTTTAGGACCTTGTTTGCTTGCAAGACATCAAGCTTCTCATTTGAAACTTCTCAAACTCATAAGTCTTCCAGATGTACTTATTCACATTCTCTCTCCTCCACAGAATATGATTGCACAGGCAATCACATCTCCAAGAACCCTAAACCTCACAAGAACTTCTTGTTCTTGCTTGACTCAGTGTGCACATCTCATGCATGAACAGATTTGTCAGTGACACCACCCCCAGTCAGTGACAGCAAGAGCAATCTTCCATGAGGACATCACATTCATTTTAGAGCTGGAGATTCCATATGTTGCCTGGCAATGCATGGATGACTGTTGCATCAAAGGGCCCCCAACTTGTGGCAAGATGAGTTCAGGTGACTACAATGTTGAGATTATCATTACTTAGGTGTGTTACCGCCCTGGGATGTTGTGATGTAATCACAGCCCAGATGCATTGACACATTGGTTACATGAGTTGGGCAACACCAGGCTCAGGCAGGTTGATGCACCAGATCATGCAGACCAGCTCAGCTCATATGCTGAGATCTGCATTTGTTACAATGATAAGTTAATTGATGACAATCAGTAGCTACTAACGACTGATCCTTTATGATACAAGTTGGTAGTTATGATTACTTTGCTTAGAGATGCTCTCACATATTTAAGAGGCTCTCAATTAGCTAGATCACTTCAGTTTTGTCTTACACAAACTGAAGTGAGTATTCACCGTATCTCATCTTATCTGTCGCATCTAATCATACATTGTAGGTATCTTTTGATAGGTACAACATATTCTATAGTTTTGTGTTATACAAACCGAAATATCTTAAGGATCTTATCATTATCACATAACCTGTGCCCTCTATCTTCAATATACAAGACCATAGCAGAGAATCCTAACATCAGGACCTTCATGTGGCAGCACCTCAATGATGTCCACCACATGCTCCACTGTCTCCATGTCACTGGCACCACTGTTTCAGCAAAGAAGCTTTTCATCACCATCCCTAAAGTGACTATCCTGGGTCACAAGTGCACTTACAAAAGGCTGCATTCCATATGATTCCAAGATCATGAGAATCCACAACTGGGCCCCCTGCAAGACAGTTTCCAATGTCCATGCCTTCCTAGGCACTGCAGGCTACATGCAGATCTGGGTCCATAATTATGCCTCCACCACTTGTCCTTTAGTTGACCTCACCCACAAAGGCATCACATCCATATGGGAGTAGGAGCATCAAGCCACCATGGATGCCCTCAAAAATGCCATCATCAATTCCCCTTCCCTCATTTCTATCAATTACAAGTCTGACTGCACTGTTTACTTAGCTATTGACTCATCCTGGCAAGGAGTTGGTTGGATCATCTCTCAGCTCTGCACCAATGGTCACTGTCACCCCACACACTTTGGCTTGATTGCATGGAACAAGTATGAGTCTCACTACTCACAAGCAAAGCTTGAGTTATATGGTTTATTTTATGCCCTCAGGGCTCTCCACATACACCTAATTGGAGTCACTAACCTTGAAGTCAAGATGGATGTTCAGTATGTTCACAGCATGCTCAAGAACCTGGACATCCAGCCAAATGCCACTATCAATCACTGGATTGCTGCCATTCAACTTTTCAAATTCAAGCTCACACATGTACCTGCAGCAAATCACCATGGTCCTGATGGACTTTTGTGGTGTGAACCCCTTGATGTGTTGGAGCTATAGGGATGATAGCTCAGTCTTGTGTGTAAAAGACTGTATTGGTTAGTTATCTAACCTATAGGGATGATAGCTATGTACAGCATTAGCTTTAAAGGAGTGTAAAGGGATGTGTAGTACTGACCTCAGTCTTGTGTGTAAAAGACTGAGGAAACAAACACGATAACTAAATTATTCTAATTATTTACATGTACGGTCCGGATTGTCTGTTTGCGTGGCACTAAGCAGCTGCACGTCCAACATGCCCCCTCAGCCCGAGTGGTGCACACTCCCTCCCATTTCCCCATCGTGGGACCTTTGTGCTTCTCGCAGTTAGGACCCTTTTTCAATACATCGGCTATTGCTCTTCTGGTGGAGTGTAGGCGAGATCGATCCACTGCAAGTCAAGTTTCTGCTGCAAGAACTGGTGTTGGACCTCAGTGTGTTTGGTGTGGTCCTGGGGCTTGGTTTTCCTGGTGATGGCGAAGGTCGACTGGTTGTCGATATGGGGGATTGTGAGAGGATGGGTCTCTTGGCCCAATCCGGTGAGTAATTGCCTTAGCCTGACGGCTTCGTTGGCAGTGCATGTGCCCATGGTGCGCTCTGCCTCGGTGCTCAAGGGTGCGACCGGGGCTTGTTCCTTTTGGCTCCAGTTTATGGCTCCACCTGTCAACGTGAAGATGAAGTCCAAAGTGGGCTTTGCTGGTCCAGTCGGGGTCGACATATCCGACCAGGATCGGCTGGGTGCCGGAGTTGCGCTGGAAGGTCAGGCGGTGATCGCTTGTACCTCGGGCCTACTGGGTCACGCGTTTGCGCGTGCATTGATGGTTATTCCCTGGGCGCACTTTCAAGAGGATCTCGTCCATCAGCTCTTCATTGCGGCAGGCGGACTTGAGTTCCATATGATAGGCTTCTGAGCCTCGTTCTGTGG